>CM076582.1:313032964-313285635 GCA_034641835.2 Pinus albicaulis | reverse complement strand
GATATAGTTTGAAGTTTGCCGATTTGTTGACTTTTCCTTTCCATTTCTTCTCTCCACCTGTCTTCAGTCTCTTTTATCTTTGGCAAACTGCCAGGAACACAGTCTGAAATGAGATTAATTGAATATAAGCTGTCATTTATGAATTGCGTGAGATTATTCATTATATTTCCGGCCCTTGATATTGCTCTATCAGATTTCATTAATTGATGTTCCCATTCTGTAAACAAGATTTCTTTGTGTTTTTCCTCTATCCTAGGAAGATTTGCTTCTTTTCCCTTTTCTGTATCCTGCCAGTTGAGAAACTCATAAATCTTTTCATCGGCATCATCTATTTCTTGTCTAAGAGTTATGATAGTTTGGATCAAAGATGAAGTAATCTCACAAAAAGGTTCTGCTTGTGACAGTTTTGAGCAAAATTCAATTAACTGCTGAGTCAATAATTTATTAGCCTCAAGGGCTTCCGATTTGAATTCATATAACTTTGGATAATCTTTAAACTTATCCAAAGTTGCTTGAAATTCCTTTTCTTGAATCATTTTTGCCTTTTCCTCATTTTGTAACAAACTCTGTAACTTAGAAATTTCTTCATTTAGCTGCTTTTGTTTGCCTAAAAGCTTTTCATCAACCTTCTTCTTTTCTTCAGCAAGCTGTTTCTCCAATTCTTTAGACCTGAATGTCTGATCCTGTAGTTGTTGTTGCAATTGGCTGATCAGTTGCTGATTCTCCTTAGCTTTTTCTTCCAGTGAAGCTATGTGAAGATCTTTCCGAGTTATTAGTTGAGAAACTTCTACAACTTTATCCACTGTTGCAGCACTATAAGCTCCTGTATACTGGGACAATTTCGTAAGGTCTTCAAATGGATTCATTTCATTGTTCTTATAAACAATATTCATAAACTCATCTGATGGAGTAGAAAATATACCCTTTTCTGTTTTTCTTTTCTTTCTTTGTCTTTTGACAACAGCCTTATGTTTAGGGCTGTAAAATACATCCAAAGGAGGGATCTCCTCACCTTTTAACACTTCAAAGATAATTTAAGCAAAAAATCACCAGATGTGATCTTTCATATAAATATAATAAGGAATGAAGTACAGAAATGTTAGCTCCAAATCCCAAAAATATTACAACTTCCGATCCTTCTCTAAATGCATGAGAAGGATTTAAATAATAAATTACATAACAAAATCCTAATACTACTGCTACAATCTATCAAATTAAAACTGAAATGCTATTTTGAATAAAATTGATTCATTGTTTTTCTCCTTCGCTTGATGAAGCCAAGTTGCAAATGTTCAACATATCTCGGAGTCTTGGTGGATGACTCATCTCAGTATGCAACTGTCCAGCATAGGTGGCATCAGAAAATTCTGGAATTAGACAATCGACATCGTTTGATAGAAGTTTGATAGCGGTCTGTTGATTGTTTGGCTTGATCAAATGAGTCCACATACTATCCCAGGATATAGTTTAAAGTTTGCCGATTTGTTGACTTTTCCTTTCCATTTCTTCTCTCCACCTGTCTTCAGTTTCTTTTATCTTTGGCAAACTGCCAGGAACACAGTCTGAAATGAGATTAATTGAATATAAGCTGTCATTTATGAATTGCATGAGATTATTCATTATATTTCTGGCCCTTGATATTGCTCTATCAGATTTCATTAATTGATGTTCCCATTCTGTAAACAAGATTTCTTTGTGTTTTTCCTCTATCCTAAGAAGATTTGCTTCTTTTCCCTTTTCTGTATCCTGCCAGTTGAGAAACTCAGAAATCTTTTCATCGGCATCATCTATTTCTTGTCTAAGAGTTATTATAGTTTGGATCAAAGATGAAGTAATCTCACAAAAAGGTTCTGCTTGTGACAGTTTTGAGCAAAATTCAATTAACTGCTGAGTCAATAATTTATTAGCCTCAAGGGCTTCCGATTTGAATTCATTTAACTTTGGATAATCTTTAAACTTATCCAAAGTTGCTTGAAATTCCTTTTCTTGAATCATTCTTGCCTTTTCCTCATTTTGTAACAGACTCTGTAACTTAGAAATTTCTTCATTTAGCTGCTTTTGCTTGCCTAAAAGCTTTTCATCAACCTTCTTCTTTTCTTCAACAAGCTGTTTCTCCAATTCCTTAGACCTGAATGTCTGATCCTGTAGTTGTTGTTGCAATTGGCTGATCAGTTGCTGATTCTCCTTAGCTTGTTCTTCCAGTGAAGCTATGTGAAGATCTTTCTGAGTTATTAGTTGAGAAACTTCTACAACTTTATCCACTGTTGCAGCACTATAAGCTCCTGTATACTGGGACAATTTCGTAAGGTCTTCAAATGGATTCATTTCATTGTTCTTATAAACAATATTCATCAACTCCTCTCATGGAGTAGAAAATATACCCTGTTCTGTTTTTCTTTTCTTTCTTTGTCTTTTGACAACAGCCTTATGTTTAGGGCTGTAAAATACATCCAAAGGAGGGATCTCCTCACCTTTTAATACAATATGCCCTGTAGGATGTTCAGGAATGATTTCAACATCCTACTCTATTTGTTCTTTACCTTTATCCTGCAATCCAAGCTGTTGAGCAAACTGATCATATTGATTTAATAGCTGAGAAGAAATATCAAGATTAGTGGAAACCATAATCTCCTTAGTTATTTCTTTTCCTTTCTCTTTATCTATGCTCTGCTTAGTGCTTTTATCATCTGATCCATCCTTTTGATTATGCACCTGATCATTGATATTTGTGCATTTGTCTGTCATTTGAGCAGTATTTCCCTTTGGGGCATCAGGTTTGTCAATAGTGACCACTTTTTGAGTATGTACAATCGGCTGGTTGACAACCGATTGTGTAATGATTTTGCTGGTAGATGTTTCTACTAGCGTTTGGCCGGATGTACCTTCTGTCTCTGATTTTTGGATTTGAGTTCTCAGCTGGTCCAGAGGTACTCTCAACAATCTCTGGCTTCTAAATAAGAGAAATTTATTTATTTCCTCCTGTTGAAATGTAGACTTGATCAAGTAAAAAATCTGAGGAAAATTATCTAATGAAACAAACAAATCATCAAACATATCTGGTTCATGTTCGAAACGAGCAATTGAAACTGAAGCAGTGACATCGAATGCTATCTTTTTTGGATCATATTGTCTTCCAGGAATGGTTGCAAATTTACAACTTCTTATCTTGAAGACTTCCTTTTCTGCATGCTTGAAATCATTTAGAGTGAAATGACCACAATTGAGTGGGAATTGAGGCCACATTTTCTTCTTACTGTTGTTCAAAGACCTGGATATACCTTCAATTTTCAATTGATAAGAAACTTCTTGAGCGAGAAGTTTGTCTGGAACAAAAAGCGGAAGAACATGCGGCTCCACTATACTACCAAAAACCCTGATGTAAGTAAATTTTTCCTCCCCAAACCAATCTCCGATTGCAGACAGGTCGGCTTTAGCTTTATCAGAAATCCTAGGGGGAAAGCGATTAAAAATGGTTTGGAAAACAGGAATGAGGAAGCCATGACAGATTCTATATACATTATCTTGGAAATGAATCTTCCAAAGCAATTTATGATAAATATGGATTGGAAGGGGGTTATTGGGAGTCCATTTCCATCCAAATAAGGGAAATTCGGAATTGAAACAAATAGCATCAAGAATATAGGCACAAAAGAAAAAGGGGTAGAATTTCCAGCATCTTTTTCTTGTCTGTACTCAAGGATCCTATTGGCCATTCTATCAGAAAGAATAACAGCCCAATCCATAATGTCGGAATTCACAGCTGCTAGGATTAATGGGACCATTTGTATAGAAAACCTAGCTGAGTTATTATTGCCAAATAACCTACACATCATGGCAGCTGCATAGCAATATGGAGGCAGAGGAGAATCTACAGAATACATACCGGATGCTTCATTTCGGTGCTTCTCTGGGTTTTTCCTCCAATTTCTGATAGGGTCGGATTGGACTTTGTTATCATCAGCAAATTCTTTGATAAATTCCTTGTTATACACCTTCTGTGGGTCTGGAAGGTGGTACATTGCTTTCAAATCTTCTGCTTTAAACGAGCCGAAAGGCACTCCAGATGCTGAAACAAACGTTCTATCTTGTATCTTTACACTGTCGATAACCCATCGGACTACATCATAGTAAGGCATGATGCTCGCTCTGGCTGCAATTCGATGTAGAAATGAATTTGCAAGTGTTCTTTCATTGATTTCAGAGTCAGAATCCGAGCTATCCTCGTCTGGAACTGATGCCTTCTCCACTGTGACCTTGGGGTCTTCTTTTTCCAATAGGTTGTAGACTGTGTCCCATGTCATTTTCCCAAGACCTTGGCATGATGTATCTGTGACTAGCCTTGGCTTTATGGGCTTTTCTTTTGAGACCGTAGGAGTTTCGACAGGCTTCACTGGTAGAGCAGTCTTGTTTCTTCTTCCTCTCTTTGACATTTCTGCGTCTGCTACAGCTTCCATTTGTCTGTGAATGAAAAAACTTGTTGTTCTTTGGCTCTGCAAGACAATAAACTCTCAGTCGTGATCAACAAGCCACTCAAACGGAATGATTTATGAATTTACGGTTTTTCATTTATTTGTTTCATATATTGCATAAATGCTCCTTTTGGGTCACCCTTAAGTATTTAAAACCAAATCCTAAACCATATTCATTTGATTCGTTATTGAATGCCTTCGTACCAATAAAGATTTGGCGCTTGTGATATATTAATATATTCAACAAAAATCTTCGTATGCAAAATAGATGAATCGCATCGGAAGTTTTTGAATGGAAAATGAGTATCACAATACGTTTATCCCGATTGATCGATTTCGATTGCAGATCTTTCCGATCTCTAATGGTGGGGTCTACCATATTTTTTAAACAAATGTTTGATTTTCTTTTAAAAGCGTTTATTATCAAATGCACATCGGATCGGGGAATTTCAACTAAGCGTAAAGAGTTTTTTAAAGATTGTCCCGATTAATCGATTGCGATTGACCGCATCGCATCGGAAGTTATATTTGATTGTTTTAAACTCTTAGCGATTTAAAATTTTCCGATTGGACTAATCGCATCGGAAGATTTGAAATGGGCATATGAAATTTCTTTTGAGGGTTATCTCCGATTCTCCGATTGCGATTGAACTTTTAACTTTGATATGTTTTTTATGATAAGGCCTTGTATATTAGATCAGACCACAAGTTTTTTGAATGTTGAATATGAAATTTTTTCAAAACAATGAATTTTATTTCTAAGTGTTTTATTTCTAAAAAGAAAGGGACCCTATTTCTAAATTTTATTTCTAAAATTTAGAAAAAGGGAGGGTTGTTGTATAGTACAACAATTGGCGATTCACCTGAAAGAACCAGTTATCTCTGAAAAATAGAATGAATACTATATCTTAAGTAAGTAAAGATTTTTAAAGGTAAATAAAATTATCCTAGGATAATCAAAAATAAAATCTAACTTATGAAAAAGAATAAAAATTATTAACAATTTCTTTCTAGTTTCTTGAGAATAAAAACATTTTGAGTTGTCTTAAGCTTTGATTGGTATTAATAATGAAGTAAGTGGATTTCTTCAAGCTTGGTTTTGATAATATACTCTATTGTCATAGGTATTGCCTCTGCTGCCCGCAAACGTTCATAGTCTCGACAGGGTTACCTATTAACCATTAACTATTCATTGTCCCATTCAACTAAGATTATGACTTTTTAAAAGATAAATTCATAAGATATGTTATCTCATGTTTTTGTCTTTTATTTATTTTTATTTCTTTTTTAAGAGCCATTGTTCTGGTTTGGTAGCCAATTGTTAACAATGCCATTCAATAGTTATAATTAAACTGAACAAGCTGGCTCGTGATGAGACCCCTTGTCTTATATTAATAAGCCATTACCCTGTTTTGATAGGCAGTATTGGTAATGTCAGTTTTATTATTTCTTATGAATATGGTAAGTCGACTCATGATGAGACCTCTTATCTCTTACAAAAAAAAATGTTTTCAATAATTTCTTAGAATTATATTCTAAAAAAATCACAACCTAAATGAATGGGGTGAACTAGTCTTATCCTTAAGAATCAATGGATGACAATTTTCTGAGTTTTTTGAGTACCAAGACTTGAATAATCTTTACTTTTATAGATAACTTCTCTCTGCTTAATAAACTTGTAATGATTTACATTTTCCTCAAGTTTTTCCAAAAAGATTATGTAAATAATTGGTATAATCTTTCAAAGTTTAACATCTTATTTAAAACTATCAAAAGAATATAATCATTTCTCTAAAAATTCTTATTTACACTAAAATAAATATTTATAATATTTTTCTTAAGAATTTTTCTATCAAGTAAACAGTCAATTAGAGACTTATTAACAACCTTTATTTATAAAAACAATAAAAGACTTTGCAAAAAGGAATATGTACAATTTAAGAAGGGGTTACCTCCTCATGAGAAGAATTTCTTTAAGATAAGCCCATTTACAGGAAGAGATTCTCTCTTACCTGTTAGATCTTGGAGCATGAATGTATTTGAGCCTATCTTTTCAACGATCTGAAATGGTCCAAGCCACATCTTTTGAAATTTGGTATGTTTACCTTTTCTTCATGTGCCTTATCCCATTTTAGAACAAGATCACCAATTGACAAATTTTTTGAGCCGGTAGAACTTGCATCAAAAGAAGATTTCACAAGTTGTTGATGTTTTTCATGAACAATTCTAGCTTTATCTCTCTCTTCTTCTAGTTTAAGGATTTGATCATACCTCAATTGAACGGATGAAGAAGGATTTTCTTCAATAAATTGTACTAGGGCTAATGATGGAAGAGTTAAATTTGATGGTATCACAGCTTCTTTTCCATAAACTAAATTAAAAGGTGAAGTTCCGATTGAAGCTTTCTCTGTAATACGATCAACCCATAATGCAAAGATTAAAGATTTATGCCAATTCTTTTGATTTTGATCGATAGTCCTTTTAATAATCTTGATGAGATTTTTATTAGTGGATTCAGCTAATCCATTACCTTGTGGGTAATAATTTGCTGAATATTTGAGTTTAAAACCTCTTTTAACTGCAAATTCTATTAAACTGTTTCCTGAAAAATAAGATGCATTATCATAGACAAGAGCTTGAGGTACACCAAACCTCGTTATGATAAATTGATCTATGAAATCAATAATTGCATCAGAATTGGCTACCTTCAAAGGGATTGCCTCTACGCATTTTGTAAAATAATCGGTTGCAGTAAGAATGTACTTGTGCTGCTTGGAAGAATGAGGTACTATCTCACCAATAATGTCAAGTCCCCATTGTTCAAATGGTTGCTTAATATTTACTGGTTGCAAAGGAAAAGCTGGTTTCCTTTGTCTTCCACTTGCAGTTTGGCAGATTCTGCACTTTCTTACATATTCATGCGTATCTTTAAAAAGGGTAGGCCAATAATAGCCAGCACGAATTATTTTGTGAGCTGTGGTATCACCTCCAAAATGACCTCCTGCTGGTCCATCATGCAACTCCTGCAAAACCTTTTCAGCCTCAGTCTTTTCAAGACATCTCAACAAAATTGAATCATAATTTCTTCTAAATAACACATTATCAATGATCTCATATTTAACAAATTTTAATCTTAAAGCACGTTTTTTCTTATAACTGAGATAAGAAGGAGCATACCCATTTTTCAAGTAATAGATGAGATCAGAATACTGAGACTCAGAATCCGTAACACTTATCTGATTTACTTGAATGTCTTGATTTGAATGATCATTCTCTGGTATGTTATGAGCTCCTGCTAATAATCTGCAAAAACCTTGTCCTCTAACAATCTTAGCTGGTTTAATATCAACATCATATTCTTGTAAGGCTGTTACCCAGTTAGTTCGTTTTTCTCCTACTTCTCTCTGAATTAATAATTGCCTCACTGCTGAGAACGGGACAATGATTTTTGTATGAGTTTTTAAGAGAAAAGGTCTGAAATGCTTGATTGATTTGAACACAGCAAAGGCTTGTTTTTCAACATCGGAATAATTCAGTTCAGCTCCTTGCAGATTTGAACTAAAGAATGAAATTGGTGCTTCAATTTTCTGATCATTAAGTTGTGTTAAAACAGCTGCATAAGATGTCTCTGTGGCTAAAGTATACAAAATAAAATCTTTAGAAAAATCCGGAGTACTTAGTGCTGGTGCATTAATGATTGCCTGTTTGATTAACTCAAAGGCTTCTTTTTTTTTATGCCCCCATTTGAATACTGAATTCTTCTTGATCATATTTTGCATAGGTAAAACAATTAAAGAAAAATCAGGAATGAATCTTTTTACAAAATTGATCTGTCCAAGAAATGATTGCATGGATTTTTTGTTATGAGGTAAAGAAATATCAGCGATTTCTTTAACTCTGTCTGGATCAATGTATATACCATCTTTTGATACAACAAATCCTAAAAGTTTTCCTTCATCCAAAGCAAAGAAAGATTTTTTCGGATTTAATGAAATACCAAACCTTCTACATATTTCAAATATTTGTTTTAGATCATGTAGATGATTGGTTCTGTTTTTTGAGAATACTGTTATATCATCGAGATAAACAACAACTGATTTATTGATCAGACCTTTAAATGCTATGTCCATGGCTCTTTGGAAAGTTGCTCCTGCATTTATTAATCCAAAAGGCATTTTTTGATAAGCATAAGTTCCCCATTTCGGTCTGAAAGTTGTTTTCAATCTGTCATCTGGATGAACCAAGACTTGATTATAGCCTGAAAATCCATCAAGAAAGGACATAAGTTCAGAACCAGCTACTTCTTGAAGTATCTGCTCCATGGTTGGCAATGGGAAATTGTCTTTCAAACATGCCTTGTTTAAATTTCTGAAATCAATACAGATTCTTATATCACCATTTTTCTTCCTTACAGGTACCATATTGGAAACCCAATTGGAATGCCTGACAGGAAAATGATTTTGGCTTTCAAAAGTTTATTAAGTTCTGATTTGATTTGATCTTCAAGATTTGGATGAACTTTCCTTAGCTTCTGTTGAACAGGTTTAATATCGGGAAGCATTGGAATTGTGTGCTGAATAACTGAAGTATCATATGTTTTTAAATCATCATAATTCCAAGCGAAAACATTTTTGTATTTGCTCAATAGTTTAATGAAGGCATCCCTTTCCTCTGATGTTAAATTAAGTCCTAAATTAACATTTTGAGGTTTTGAATCAGAACCAAGATTCACTAATTCAAATTTCAAAGTAGAACTTTGAAGCTTGGTATTAGTGACTTTCTTGAATCTGTCTTTAATATCATACAAGTCCTCCAATCTAACAACAGATTTCGGAATGGGATTTTCATTACTTTTTGAAGAAATTTGTAAATCATGCTCTTCTTCGTCGATAATTTGATCATCATATGATTTCTCCGAAGTCATGAAATTCAAGATATCTTGATCATGGTAAAAAACTCTCCAATTTGTGACATTGTCTGGGACAGATGGTCTAAAAAGTAATTCTATTGAAAATCTATCTGGGCTAAAATCTTCAGAAGGTATGAGTCTGGAAGCAACATTGGCTAGCAAGTCTGCTGCTGAATTTTGAGACCTAGGGATGGAAGAAATATTGAATGCATAAAAGTGTGTGGTGAGTTCTTGAACCAGCGATTGATAATGTTTGAGGTGATTTGAAAGACAGTGAATTGTATTTCTCACCTGTTTGACAATAATTTCAGAATCGCCGAATACTTTTAAATATTGCACTTTAAGGCCAATTGCTTTATACAAACCTTGGACTAAAGCTTCATACTCAGCTGTATTGTTTGTGCATTCAAATTCTAACCTACAGGACAGGATTGTCTTTTCACCTTGCGGGCTAACCAAGATACACCCTGCTCCTGAACCTTCGTTAGATTTAGAGCCGTCAAAATATAAAGACCAAAATAAAGAAGTATTAACAAGATTATTTACAGTTTCCCCAGTATTACTAAAACATCTTGATCTATCAGTTTGTGAATAGTTTTCAATCTGTGATGTTAAACTGTTTACTGAGAAAGGGGATGGTTGGGCAGTGAGATTTCCAAAAAATGAATCTGATGAATAATTTCCCAAGATGTTGTTATTAAATGCAATTGGTTGATTTTCCTGTTCAACATCTGTTACAGTATGGGTCATGTGTTTCTCTCGATTGATTTTTATTTGATTTGGCTTTCCTCCATAAGGTAACCACATGTGAGACCAATCGGTAGAAATATATCCGTGGAGATTTTCAGACCAATCTCTACTTAAAATCAACCCATAAAATTCAGGTATATCAGCTATTAAGATATCAATTCGTTGAACTACCCGTGGATCAGCTGCTAACCTGATAGTTACGGAGTTAATCTCTCCTAAAACCTGGACCTTGCTTCTGTCTAACCGTACAATGTGTATGGAAGACTTTTGGGGTTCTATGTTCAGTTTAGAACAAACTGAAGCTGGCATTATATTGGATGATGCCCCTGAGTCAATCAAACAATTGTGTAGGTTTCTGTTGTAGATTTCAAAAGTCAAAAGGAAGGGTGGAGTGTGAGAATTTGATCTATCCCCAATCAGGACTGAATCAGTAGCTTCTATCATACTAGAAGGTGGTTGACCAGAATCATTTGCAGCTTTAGCACTGGGAAGAGGTGAACAGGGAACAGCATTCAATTCTTTGAGAAGCAATTTCTGCTGATGTTTTAATTTGCTAAGTTCAAACATAGTAATGTTTGCCTTAGTTTTCTTCATATCATCAACAATATTGTAATCCATTGAATCGGATACTACTAATGTTTTGGATGTTGGAGGAGTACTTGAAGTTGAAGGTGGCTTTTGGGGGACTGCTGCGGGTGATTTCTTTGTAGGTACTTTTTCTTTTGTTGTAGCAGCACCTGCACTCCGTTTCTTTGAAGTTGTCTGAACAGGTTCGGAAGTACCTTTACTCCTAATAGAGACAGGTAAAGCTTCTTCATCATTATCTGTATCGGAGTTGGGTAGTATGAAATCCCACATGCCATGACATTCAACAATTTCCTCTTCATTATCAGTTGATGAGATTGTTTCCTCTTCTTCCTCTTCTTGATCTGATTCTGCATAAGATACGATATTTGGTGGTTTTGATTCGGTTTTCTTATAATTCTTAAAGGGCCTTTTGGTTGAAGTTTCAGCTACTTGTTTCTTAATTTCAATCATTTCATTTGACATAGTCTTGAGAACCTTTTGGAGGCCTTCCATATCATATGGATATTTTGAGATTTTCTTCTTTGAGTCTTCTTTGAATGAAACTTTTTTGGTTTTTCTTTCCTCAAGAGCTGCTTTCTTTTCTAGAGCATTAATACGTTTTTCCACAGCAAGTGCTTCTTTCATGTTTTCAACAAGTGTTGGTTTTGCGGCCCTGTCTACAAAAATAGCTATATTGGCAGGTAGGGCAGTAATATACCACTCACTTCTGATTTGTTCACTTGGTTTGGAAGTCGTTGGGATTTTATTCAAAAGTTTATTGAAACGAGCATTAAATTCTTTAATGGGTCCCCTATGCTCTATCCTAAGATTGGAGAGATCATTTATTAGTGTAGCTAAAGATCTATCGTCTCCATACTTAGTGAGAAACTGTTCTTGGCAAATGTCCAAACTGGTAATAGAATCAGAAGGCAGGGAAAAATACCAGGATCCTGCTGATCCTTGCAATGTATAAGGAAAAAGCCTAACAACGACATCTTGCTCAGTTACTCCCTTCAAATTTACCGCTAACATGAAGTTATTGATATGTTCCTCAGCTTGGGTTCCATTTTCTGGATTAAACTTGGGTAGCCATTTTTCAGGAGCATCAGGTAATGCATGTAATGGTGCGGGCATATTGACTGCACCAGGTCTGGTCCATGGATCTGCCATTGTAATACCAGTGGAGGATGATACTGCTGTTGAGATTCCAGATGTCTGGGAAGGAATTGATATTGAGGAGTGAACAGGTTGAGATGTTGAAGTTCCAAATTCCTGATTAACAACGATATGTAATGAGGGAGTGGATGGTTGACTTCGCACTGGGGAAGATGAGATGGAAGATGTGGATGAAAGTGCTTCACTGTCAGAATCTTCAGTATTTTTCTTTGCCTTTTTCCTTTTAGGTAAAGGAAATTCAGTAGGTTCAATACCGAGCTTTTCACTCTGAAGTTTAGTAAGAGGGTGAGGTAGATTGAATTGCGAAGTCTCACTGCTTTGAGATAGCTCAGACTTCTGTGGTGAAATCGAGAAGCTCTGAAGTTTCTGGATGAGAGACTGAACTTCAGGAGATTCAAGACTTAATTGTTCTGAAGTATGGTGGGTTTGCGCAGTGATAGTAGATACCTCTTCTTCTTGCTTGGATGCTGGGGAATCAGCGGGCAATTTGGAAGTACGAGGTGATGTGGAGGGAGAATTACTCTTAGAATGGTTTGTAGATTTGGGTTTGCTTGCCATTCACAGTAGGAGGCCCTCCTTCTAGCGCAAAAAATGTTGAAGCCTAGAAAATCTCTGCTTCAAACATTGGGGGAAAACCACCCGGTCGGGACCTTAAGACAGCTCCTTTTCCGTTTGGGATGGTGGCTCCGACTGGATTTAAAGGACCAGTTTCCTTATAACTAAGTGGATTGAATTGAATGGGTGAAAATGGGACTAAATTAACAAAAATAAAACTATATAATCTAAACTAAATGCTGATAAAGAAATTCTAATTTTAACCCGGGTGATTATATGTGAATACAACTTAAGATTGTTTCAATCTAATAATAACCATGGAAATGTATTATTAACTAAATTGAAATATGCAGAAACGAATAAAGATAACTCTGTTTAATAAATTAAACAGAGTTATATTAGCATATTGCATTCATCATCATATACCATTCATATATGTCTATAAATGATAATATTCCAATTATACTAAAAAATGATAATATAAAAAGGAAATATTATGTAAATCAAATATATAAATGATAGCAAATTCTTCAAATGAATACCATATAACAGAGAAAATCAACAATGAACAGATAGAAATACCTCATTCATCTTGCAGACTGTCAAACGAAATGTGATACTCTGACCTAGTAACTCCGATGTAAAATTAAATCCAAAGGCACAAAAATGCAACACTTCAAAGATAATTTAAGCACAAAATCACCAGATGTGATCTTTCATATAAATATAATAAGGAATGAAGTACAGAAATGTTAGCTCCAAATCCCAAAAATATTACAACTTCCGATCCTTCTCTAAATGCATGAGAAGGATTTAAATAATAAATTACATAACAAAATCCTAATAATACTGCTACAATCTATCAAATTAAAACTGAAATGCTATTTTGAATAAAACTGATTCATTGTTTTTCTCCTTCGCTTGATGAAGCCAAGTTGCAAATGTTCAACATATCTCGGAGTCTTGGTGGATGACTCATCTCAGTATGCAACTGTCCAGCATAGGTGGCATCAGAAAATTCTGGAATTAGACAATCGACAGCTTTTGATAGAAGTTTGATAGCTGTCTGTTGATTGTTTGGCTTGATCACATGAGTCCACATACTATCCCAGGATATAGTTTGAAGTTTGCCGATTTGTTGACTTTTCCTTTCCATTTCTTCTCTCCACCTGTCTTCAGTCTCTTTTATCTTTGGCAAACTGCCCGGAACACAGTCTGAAATGAGATTAATTGAATATAAGCTGTCATTTATGAATTGCGTGAGATTATTCATTATATTTCTGGCCCTTGATATTGCTCTATCAGATTTCATTAATTGATGTTCCCATTCTGTAAACAAGATTTCTTTGTGTTTTTCCTCTATCCTAGGAAGATTTGCTTCTTTTCCCTTTTCTGTATCCTGCCAGTTGAAAAACTCAGAAATATTTTCATCAGCATCATCTATTTCTTGTCTAAGAGTTATGATAGTTTGGATCAAAGATGAAGTAATCTCACAAAAAGGTTCTGCTTGTGACAGTTTTGAGCAAAATTCAATTAACTGCTGAGTCAATAATTTATTAGCCTCAAGGGATTCCGATTTGAATTCATTTAACTTTGGATAACCTTTAAACTTATCCAAAGTTGCTTGAAATTCCTTTTCTTGAATCATTCTTGCCTTTTCCTCATTTTGTAACAGACTCTGTAATTTAGAAATTTCTTCATTTAGCTGCTTTTGTTTGCCTAAAAGCTTTTCATCAACCTTCTTCTTTTCTTCAGCAAGCTGTTTCTCCAATTCTTTAGACCTGAATGTCTGATCCTGTAGTTGTTGTTGCAATTGGTTGATCAGTTGCTGATTCTCCTTAGCTTGTTCTTCCAGTGAAGCTATGTGAAGATCTTTCTGAGTTATTAGTTGAGAAACTTCTACAACTTTATCCACTGTTGCAGCACTATAAGCTCCTGTATACTGGGACAATTTTGTAAGGTCTTCAAATGGTTTCATTTCATTGTTCTTATAAACAATATTCATCAACTCCTCTGATGGAGTAGAAAATATACCCTGTTCTGTTTTTCTTTTCTTTCTTTGTCTTTTGACAACAGCCTTATGTTTAGGGCTGTAAAATACATCCAAAGGAGGGATCTCTTCACCTTTTAATACAATATGCCCTGTAGGATGTTCAGGAATGATTTCAACATCCTGCTCCATTTGTTCTTCATCTTTATCTTGCAATCCAAGCTGTTGAGAAAACTGATCATATTGTTTTAATAGCTGAGAAGAAACATCAAGATTAGTGGAAACCATAATCTCCTTGGCTATTTCTTTTCCTTTTTCTTTATCTATGCTCTGCTCAGTGCTTTTGTCATCCGATCCATCCTTTTGATTATGCACATCATCATTGATATTTGTGCATTTGTCTGTCATTTGAGCAGTATTTCCCTTTGGGACATCAGGTTTGTCAATAGTGACCACTTTTTGAGTATGTACAGTCGGCTGGTTGACAGCCGATTGTGTAATGATTTTGCTGGTAGATGTTTCTACTAGCGTTTGGCCGGATGTACCTTCTGTCTCTGATTTTTGGATTTGAGTTCTCAGCTGGTCCAGAGGTACTCTCAACAATCTTTGGCTTCTAAATAAGAGAAATTTATTTATTTCCTCCTGTTGAAATTCAGACTTGACCAAGTCAAAAATCTGAGGAAAATTATCTAATGAAACAAACAAATCATCAAACATATCTGGTTCATGCTCGAAACGAGCAATTGAAACTGAAGCAGTGACATCGAATGCTATCTTTTTATGGATCATATTGTCTTCCAGGAATGGTTGCAAATTTACAACCTCTTATCTTGAAGACTTCCTTCTCTGCATGCTTGAAATCATTTAGAGTGAAATGACCACAATTGAGTGGGAATTGAGGCCACATTTTCTTCTTACTGTTGTTCAAAGACCTGGATATACCTTCAATTGTCAATTGATAAGAAACTTCTTGAGCGAGAAGTTTGTCTGGAACAAAAAGCGGAAGAACAGGCGGCTCCACTATACTACCAAAAACCCTGATGTAAGTAAATTTTTTCTCCCCAAACCAATCTCCGATTGCAGACAGGTCGGCTTTAGCTTTATCAGAAATCCTAGGAGGAAAGCGATTAAAAATGGTTTGGAAAACGGGAATGAGGAAACCATGACAGATTCTATATACATTAGCTTGGAAATGAATCTTCCAAAGCAATTTATGATAAATATGGATTGGAAGGGGGTTATTGGGAGTCCATTTCCATCCAAATAAGGGAAATTTGGAATTGAAACAAATAGCATCAAGAATATAGGCACAAAAGAAAAAGGGGGTAGAATTTCCAGCATCTTTTTCTTGTCTGTATTCAAGGATCCTATTGGCCATTCTATCAGAAAGAATAACAGCCCAATCCATAATGTCGGAATTCACAACAGCTAGGATTAATGGGACCATTTGTATAGAAAACCTAGCTGAATTATCATTGCCAAATAACCTACACATCATGGCAGCTGCATAGGAATATGGAGGCAGAAGAGAATCTACAGAATACATACCGGATGCCTCATTTCGGTGCTTCTCTGGGTTTTTCCTCCAATCTTTGATAGGTTCGGATTGGACTTTGTTATTATCAGCAAAATCTTTGATAAATTCCTTGTTATACACCTTCTGTGGGTCTGGAAGGTGGTACATTGCTTTCAAGTCTTCTGCTTTAAACGAGCCGAAAGGCACTCCAGATGCTGAAACAAAGGTTCTATCTTGTATCTTTACACTGTCGATAACCCATCGGACTACATCATAGTAAGGCATGATGCTCGCTCTGGCTGCAATTCGATGTAGAAATGAATTTGAAAGTGTTCTTTCATTGATGTCAGAGTCAGAATCCGAGCTATCCTCGTCTGGAACTGATGCCTTCTCCACTGTGACCTTGGGGTCTTCTTTTTCCAATAGGTTGTAGACTGTGTCCCATGTCATTTTCCCAAGACCTTGGCATGATGTATCTGTGACTAGCCTTGGCTTTATGGGCTTTTCTTTTGAGACCGTAGAAGTTTCGGCAAGCTTCACTGGTAGAGCAGTCTTGTTTCTTCTTCCTCTCTTTGACATTTCTGCGTCTGCTACAGCTTCCCTTTGTCTGTGAATGAAAAAAATTGTTGTTCTTTGGCTCTGCAAGACAATAAACTCTCAGTCGTGATCAACAAGCCACTCAAACGGAATGATTTATGAATTTATGGTTTTTCATTTATTTGTTTCGTATATTGCATAAATGCTCCTTTTGGGTCACCCTTAAGTATTTTAAACCAAATCCTAAACCATATTCATTTGATTCGTTATTGAATGCCTTCGTACCAATAAAGATTTGGCGCTTGTGATATATTAATATATTCAACAAAAATCTTCGTATGCAAAATAGATGAATCGCATCGGAAGTTTTCGAATGGCAAATGAGTATCACAATACGCTTATCTCCCGATTGATCGATCAAGTGATTGGCAGATCTTTCCAATTAATGGTAATCACCATATTTTTTAAACAAATGTTTGATTTTTCTTTTGAAAGCGTTTATTGTAATAATGCGCGTCGGATCGGGGAATTTCAATTAACGGTAAAGAGTTTCTTAAAGACTATCCCGATTAATCGATTGCGATTGACCGCATCGCATCGGAAGTTTATAAATAACCGTTTTAAACTCTTAGTGATTGAAAATTCCCGATCGAACTAATCGCATCGAAGGATTTGAAATAGGCATATGAAACTTCTTTTAAAGGTTATCTCCGATTCTCCGATTGCGATTGAACTTTTAGATTTGATTTGTTTTTATGATAAGGCCTTGTATATTAGATCGGATCATAAATTTTTGAATGTTGAATTTGTTTAGTAAAAATATGAATTTTTCCAAAACAATGAATTTTATTTCTAAGTGTTTTATTCCTATAAGAAAAAGAAAGGGACCCTATTTCTAAATGAATTTTATTTCTAAAATTTTTAAGAAAAAGGGGACGGTGACAAATTACTGTGTAACACCAATATGTGACCTAGAATAAACAATCAATTCATATACAACATCTAGCAATATGTAATTAAGTGTGCACGGAAAATACATAATCATAAACAACACACCATCAATCATACACTCGTGACAACATCATTAGTTCTCCCATGGCGACACCACTGCCACCATGGCCAAAACAATATGGATGAACCACACAACTACACCATAAGTATGAAAAACACATAAGCAATCAACAAAATCATGACCAACACATTTCCCATCCAGTCCAATGGTTGAACCATGCTCTGTTACAACTCTATAACACTCCCTTCCCACATCTACCCAAGTAACCAACCAATCGGGGTAAACATGCGATGAGAGGCTACTAATATGAGATGAAACCTCCTAGATGACCCTAAGAAAGTGGAATTGACGAAAAACTGACAAACAGACCTTACACAACATCAACAACACCTCCAAGAGGTAACCCAACCTCCCAGACCCCTGAACCCTGAGGGGGAACTGATTGTTTACTCTTTTGAGGCTTAGCCGCGGGAATGCAAGTGCAAGGGAGTGACTAGAAACACCCGTGGGCATTCCAAGGCAAGGTCGCAATGAGGGCCCCAAAAAGTCAATTTTGTGCTTGCAACTCTGGGATTCGTGCCACCTTTTTAGCAGTAGAGCCTAGGTCACTACTTAGAACTTCATGAAAATGTAGGAGATGATAAATAAAATTAAAACCAAGGTACTAAAGAAATAAAATCATTAGGAATTCATCCATATCCCTCCTATCCATGACAGGCATTTAGTCAAACATGTCACAAACATTGCATCTACAGGTGTAAACTTCATATTTAAACATAGGGGTCTCATACTTATCTGAGAATTGCTAAGAACCATTTCTCCCTTACATCATAAGTTGCAATACAATCTATCTGACCATAGATACATTTTTCATTCATTTACAAGTAATAACATGGATAGAGCCATACATCACCACTGATAAAATACATTCTTATAACCAACATAATAACAACATAAATACCATGGTTACAACATCAATATAATCCACATAATAGCCAGTGCATTTGCATACCAAATACCAAAGGAATGAGCTCTTCATTATCTGAGAATCGCTAAGAACCATTTCTCCCTTACATCATAAGTTGCAATACAATCTATTTGACCATAGATACATTGTGCATTCATTTACAAGTAAAAACATAGATAGAGCCATACATCACCACTGATAAAATACATTTTTATAACCAACGTAATAACAACATAAATACCATGTTTACAACATCAATATAATCCACATAATAGCTAGTGCATTTGCATAGAAAATATCAAAGGAATGAACTCTTCATTACTAAATGTAAAAACCAATCGGAGATGGGACTTCCACGTTCCACCCGACCATAGATTGGATGGGCCAAATATCTCTTCAGCCAATCATCCTCGTGCCATATTCCAAGCATGAATGTGGGCTCAAACCGAAAGAACCAACCAGGGTATCCCGAGGCTAATCCAACTCAACCTCATCAATTATAAACTAGGATTTACCATGATCTACACCTGATCACTAGGCCAACATAAGCATGGATATCACCAGATTCTCTCTGTCTAAACCATGAGGAATTTTCATGTTTCCTAGTCTCTCATACTTTACCACAACCCACAATCTGAATCAAGGGTCACTAGGACCTAAAACAAGACATACTCTTTAGGATTTACCACAATCCCAACCAGAGATTCATAGGCCTAAAATGGACAACAAACCACCACCTCTCAGGCTTTTCCGTAATCCAAACCTGGATTACTAGGCCCTAAACTGAGGCAGCAAAAAAATTGGTTCTATAATCATTCGGAGATCCACCTCACTCAGCTTTGAATCCATCTAGTAATCCAACTAAACCAAAACATGAGAACTCCACAACACCATGGTTATCCAGAAATGGAAAGGCTAAGCTGAATACACTATCACACCTAGCAAAAACCCATGCCAAGACAACAAAGAACCACATGTAATACCATGCATGCCAAATCTATCAAGGAAATCATACATGCAAATCAATACCAACGTAAAATCCTGTTGTAGCTTCTTGATTCCTACTCCTCCTTACTTGCTTCCTTATGCTTTTTGCTTTCTTTCCTTTCTCTCTCCAATGTCAAAGTGCTCCAAACAATCTAAGTGTCCAAGAGTGAGTGAGAGAGAGAAAGAATAATGAGAGAGCTCCAAAATTGC
Organism: Pinus albicaulis; assembly: GCA_034641835.2. NCBI lineage: Eukaryota > Viridiplantae > Streptophyta > Pinopsida > Pinales > Pinaceae > Pinus > Pinus albicaulis. The sequence continues at coordinate 313,265,990 of CM076582.1, read as the reverse complement.
ACTGAAAAAAACATACCAACTGATCATCATAAGCCTTTTTATAGAAGAGGCCTCTATTTTCTTCATTTTCCCTTATTTTCCTTCATTTTCCTCCTCACATGCAACCTGTGACTTTTCATCTTCCTTTTCTCCTAATTTCCATTATTTTAATAAACAGATGTGCCAAAGATGCCATTTTGCCTTTCCAAAACCTTTGCCTTTTCCAATTTCCTTAGCCATACAAAAAAAAATGAACACCCCCTAAGATGTTTTTCCCAACATTCAACTTGGAATAAGTGTCCCATCAACAATGATTATTATTTTTAACTTTTATTACATAGATTTTGCACCAAGGTTGTTACATTAAAAGTGTGTTATGACCTTGAAGTGCACTAGAAATGTTCTTGGTGATGCGACGACACTTAATAAATAACAAAGACACTTAAAACATATAAAATAACAAGAAACAAACCTTGGTGACCAAAAGTGATGCTTGATATAATAGTAAGATAGGCTCCAAAGTACGAATGTAGCAAAATTTTGGAGGGTGTTGTAGCAGCAACAAAACTTGTCGACGCACCGAGCGAAATTAAGCTTCTCTAGCTAGGAATAGCTTTCAATAAAGTTTTATCCCATAAGGGAGTATTGATTCATCAATTATATTACCTTGGATTTCCACTTAACCCCGTTATAAACATAGTATCCAACATTCCTTAGATTGGTTTAACACACAAGAAATTATGCCATGTCACAATTGTTTCAATCTAGGAAACGATAATATATGATTGTGAGTAAAAGATATTTAGAGTATGATTTTTATCTTTGGTGTTGCTCCACTACAAGCTTGCTTGAACAGTACCCTGGTGGAGTCACTACAGGAGCACAAGAAGTGCTTCGCTGTTTGGGATCCTAAATAGTACCCCGACGAAGTTACTTGCTTCACCTCTCTGCATAGGAAGCCTTTCTCTTCTTTCCCCCTTTATTTTTTATCTAATAGAACTATGCTTAGGCACTTATTATTTCAATGGTGAGAAAGATGGATCTTGACTTATTGAGAGCAGAAGAGGTTTCCTCTTCAAAGAAGGATACATATAACCTCTGATATATGTTTGCTCGTTATTGACTTCGCCCTTATACTTTCTCTACTCGATCAGATAACCGTGTAGAACACCAAGCATATTTGACACTGAATTGAGGAGTGGAGATGCTAAAATGGATATAGGTATCATAGGTTCACTCAAGGTTCTCTTCTTGAATGTATCATATTTTCCATTTGGACTTTACTCAACCTAAATCATCTTCCCAAACAAAGAAGGAGAACTGAAAAATAACCAAGGGTTGTGGTTGTCACATAACTAATCCATTTTCGTTGCATAGTGTTTCAAACCATACACACACTTTCACACGAGGTATTTTTTTATGTACAATGACCAAAACATGACTCAACATGTCAAACATACAATTAACAATAAACGAGAAAGAAAGAAAATTATACAAAACACAACTTAAAGTTGCTACTAAAAATAATGTTTGAGATATCGGTCATTAACGGGAAGACGGTCAATCCTCCCATCCAAAGACTTTAGCTTGAAAGCATTATGACTGAGATTTTATTCGATGGTAAAAGGAACTATCCACAAAGATTGAAACTTCTTGTGTTTTCCTTTCTCTTCATGGGATTTATCCCACTTCAATACAAACTCACCCACATCAAAATTATTAGTCCATGTGGATTTCTTATTGAACCAACGCTTGATACGATTTTGATGCACCACAACTCTTTCTTTGGATTTGAGCCTTTCTTCCTCAAGTTTAACCAAGGTATCTATCCTACTTTGAACCAAGAAACATGGTTTGCATTGGGACCCTTGGGAAAGTTGCAAGGTTGGCAAATACATGTTTGGCGACAAGACAACTTCTTTACCATATATGAGGAAGTATGGTGAGGTTTTAAGAGAGGGCTTAGGAGTTACATGGTCAACCGACAATGCATTCACCAAAGCATTGTGTCGGTTCCTTTGTTCAGGGAAATCAATTTTCTTGATTATGTGAATGAGATTTTTATTAGTTGATTATGCTAAATCATTTCCGTGTGGGTAATAATTAGATGCATGTTTTAGAACAATGCCATTTTCTAATGAAAAATCATAAAGTTTCAATGAGGAAAACTAAGTTGCATTATTAAAGACAAGGGACATTAGAATGCCAAACTTGGTTATGATTTTTTGCTTCGGAAATTGGATGAATTCCTAGTCATTGACTTGCCTTAGAGGATCTTCTTCAACACATCAAGTGAAAAAATTTGTTGTTGTCAGGATGTATCGGTGTTGCTTTAACGAATGTGGAAAGATTTCACCAATAATATCTAATCGCCATTGTTGGAAAGTTTCCTCAACTACTATTGATAGTAGTGGAGTGACTTACTTTGGATCTCGACCAATGTATCTCTGACACACTGGGAAATTTTGGGCATAAGAATGAGCATCTTTAAATAAGTGGGCCAATAGTAACCAACTCTCATTTGTTTATGTGCAGTTGTATCACATGCAAAGTGTTCACATGTTAGTCCATTGTGTAAATATTTCAATACCCTTTCTATATCTTGAGGCTCTAGGCACCTTAGCAGAATACCATTATGGTGCTTTTAGAAAATCACTCCATCTACAAGTTGATATGATCGAGTTTTAAGGCAAATTTCCCTCTTTTGTTTATTCTATAAATGCATAGGAAAGGTGCCATGCTCTAGATATTTTCATATACCCTAATACCATGGCGCTATTAGACTTGTTGGAGGGACTTGTTTAATGTTGTACATTTCTATTTCCCATTTCCATTCTTAAATATCTTCTTCTAGAGAATCTATCACTTATGCTACAAGTCGGAAAAGGTCGCAACTCTTAACAATATGAATTGGCTCAAACTCCATATCATATTCCTCTAAACAAGTCATCCAATTCACCCTCTTCTCACCCAACTCCTATTGCACAAACAATGCTCTGACTGCTAGATGAAGCACATATATAATCATGCGAGCTTTGAGAAGATAGGGCGTGAAGTGATTAATTGCCTTATATATTGCATAGGCCTCTTTATTAATTGCAAGGTAATTCAACTCCGATCCCTTCAAACCAACACTCATAAAAGAAATAGGTTGTTCATTTCCTTCACTATCCTTTTGCATTAATACATCCACAATGGATGTATCAATAGTGAAGGTATATAACAATAAATTATTTCCATAATCTGGACTAAACAATGCATGAGCATCGACAATAACTTGTTTAATATGGGAAAAAGCATTTTTTTTCCTTTTATCCCATTTATAAATTGCATCTTTCTTTATCATATCTTGTAGTGGCTTGACAATATGTGCATAATCAGAGATGAACTTGCGTAGGAAATTAATATTCCCCAATAAATATTGCATACCTTTATTGTTTACAGGGAAATGAATTTGAGCTACAGTTTTGATCCTTTCCAAATCAAGCTTGATTTTGCGCTTAGCAATGATGTTCCCTAAGAGAGTGGCTTCTAACACACCGAAGATTATCTTTTTGGGATTCAAAGAAATCTCGTACTTTCAAAATTGGTCGAATATTTGTCTCAGATGAAGCATGTGATTTGTTCTACTTTTAGAAAATACAATTACATCATCCAAATAGACTACTACACTTTTTCCAATTAAACTAAAAAAAGTGATGTCCATAGCCCTCTGAAATGTAGTGCTGACATTGATAAGTTTGAATGGCATGCACTTGAAAGTGAACGTTCCCCAGTTTATCTTGAAGGTAGGCTTTAAACGATTTGGTTCCGCTACTAGCACCTCATTATATATGGAGAATCGATCTAGCAACGAGAACATCTATGACCCAAATATTGTTTAAATATTTGTTCCATAGATGGCACTAAGTCGACACATAGGCATATCTCACTAGAAATTTTCCTTATAGGGATTGGATTGGAAACCCAAGTAGAATGTATTATTTTAAAGATGATCTGAGCATCGAACAACTTCCTTAACTCCTTATGCATCAGGGGCTCAAGCGTTGGATGGAATGCTTATCTTTCTTATGGAGAACAACATGTACCAAGGTTCACCTCTGAGTTTACTTGTTCATATGATAACTTTTACCTCTGAACCTTAGTGTTAATTGGTCCTCTGAAATTATTTTGCAGGTCATATAGTTTTTCTAGAGAAACAACACCTTTGGGCATAGTATTCCCTTTCATCGCTTTAGTTGCTTCCTGCAAAGCCTTATCATGCTCATCTTCTTCAATGGGCACATCTTTAAACACGTACTCATTGCAATAAAATGCAATATATAGTGGTTTTAATTTAAAACATGAAGTTAGTTACGTTATCAGGCATAAATGGTTTATACATTATGTATAAAAAAATATATATATATATATATATATATATAAATTAAGAAAAAAAAAAAAAAATTTCTTAAAGGTGACATCCTTGTAGTTGCATTATCTAATGTATCTTCGGCAACATTGAAAACTCTAGGAACCGAAATAATATTAAAAGCTTTAAAATGAGAAATGAGTCACCATACCTCTTGCTGGTAGTTTTATAAACTCGGTGAAATACAATGGATGGTATTTCATACGTCACGAATGACCACCTATGAATCGCCAATTACCCTAAGCACGTCTACCTTGAGGTCAATGACTTTCTTTAATCCCAAAATAAGTGCTTTGTATTCGACATTGTTATTTGTGCACTCGAAATCCAAGCAACATGATAAAATGTACTTCATGTTATGTGGGTATGTAAGAACACAACCAACTTCAGAGCCATCCTGAGTTTTGAAACCTTTGAAATACAAAATCCAAAGATCATTAGTTACTAAGCTAGTTCCTACATTAATACTACTATGTGAATTTGTGTTACAAGATTCATTTGCACTAGTTTGAGTGTAAGGAAGGAGCTCCAATTGTGTATCTTGTGGAATGAGTGATGGTTGTGCTTGATAACACCTGCGATCAACCTCTAATAAAAATTCCCAAAAACGATGTCTGCAAAACCAACAGGCTCACTGTGTCCCTCAAGTGGTGTCACCATATACTTCATATATGGTTCACTTTCTACTCGAATATGATTGTTTCTTCCCTTGTATAGAAGCCACAAATGTGTCTAGTCTATTGAGAGATGCCCTTGTAGTTTATTGGACCAATATCTATTTAAAAGTAAATTATAGGCTTTGAGAATGTACACAATAAAAATATTAATGCATTGGTGTCTATGATTTTATGACGAGCGGATAATAACATTATTCAGTTCACCGACTGCCTAAACCAATGACTTGCCCGATGAATGATTCGTGCATTGATTTTATCCCATTTAGAATTAATTTCTTAGCAATAGATAGAGGCATTACATTTGCAGATGCACCAGAATCAATAAGACAATTGGGGACATTATAATTAAAGATTTCAAACGTTAGAAGAAAACGGGGTAGAGAGTGTTAGTCTTTAAATTTACAACATTAGTTATATGTTCGAGAATACCAAGAGAATTATCAGACACAGTTTGAGAAGCAGAAACTTTATCACCTGTCAAAGGTTATGATGAAAATTCTTGGACAATCAACTCACACTGACATGCTATCTTTGCGAGCTCAAAGATTGAAATGTTGGTACAAACTCTCTTCATGTCATAACTGATGTTATAATCAATACTTTCGTTTCTAACAGGTAGTGCTGAAGTATCTAAAGGTGTAGCTTTATTGAAAACTTCAAGAGTGATGGAATTAATTTTATTGTTGGTGGAGGTGTTCTTAGAAAGAGGAACACTTCGAGACTTATTTTGTTTACTTTGAGTAGGATTGGTTGGTGGTATAATCATTCTTAACAATTGCTTCTTTAATTCCTATTTTTCAACTCTTGCTCATAAGTGGGTCCTTTGCTCCTCAAATTACGATGACCATCTGTTTGCTGAGGAGGAGCTTCACTTGTCGGTGGTTCTTCAACACTTGTCAACATTGAATATGATATCAAAGGCCTTAACTGAGTGTCTTACACCTAAAATTTCTTCGGTAGCGACAAACTCATTTTTTTCTTCTATATGCTTAGACTACTCATCTGCTAATAGGGTATCAAAAATATGGGTTGCCATGGCATTCATTTTGTGATTCCATTGTGGACATGTTTTCTCTGAATGCCACTTCTGATGGAAAGTGCAATAGTTTTCCATACCTAAACTTTCAACATTAAACATAACATTTGAGTTTTGTGTAGATTTGGCGAGTTGATTATTGTTATTTATTATAATTAAAAATAGCTTAAAATGCTTTATGCTGGTAGACGCCTTGCTTGAATTTCGTATTAATTCAGATACTTCATTAGTAAGTGACTTTAGATATTTGGCCAAGCTCTCCATGTCAAAAGAATCCTTTTCCTTAGTTTTGGTTGAAGAGGCTTGAATTTTCTTACCGATATCCTTAGTGTCTTTAGAATATTCATGATCTTCAATTTCTCTAATGGAACACAAGTCTTTTTCAACTGCAATGGCTTCTGCAAAATTTAAATCCAAAGTCTCCTTTGCAACTCTCTTGAAAAATACAAAAATGTTCGTGGGCAAGGCAGTTGCGTAATAATATTTAGTGATGGTATCGTGTGGTTGCACATCTACGGGGAACTTATTTAATATGAGGGTAAATCTCTTATTAAAATCCTTTACCTTATCTTTATCACCTATCTTGAGTTTCTCGAGTTCTTTCAACAACATGGCAGGAGTTTTATAATCCGTGGTTTTTTTTAAAAGCAACTTCTTAAACTCCCTCCAACTATGAATTGAATTCACTGCAAGACTATGATACCATACAAACAATCTACCTTCAAAAGTGTACAAACAAATTCGACACAAAAAATCATCAAAGCATACCTCAAGCATTCATAAATTCATGTAGAAGTCATCAATATGATATTAAACTTTGGTCTTCTTATCAGGATCGAAATTTGACAACAACTTTCCCAAATGTTTAGGCTTGCAGTGAAGATTGTCTAGAAGAAAAGGTGGCCCTTGGGCAATCCAATCCAAGTCTTGATCAACCATGTCTTCTTCTCCTTATTCCTCCTCCTTTTTTGAATCTGAATAGTCTTCTCCTTCACCGTTCATATCTTTGTACCTTGACGGTTCTTCGTCATAAAACTGAAAATCCCCCTTGTCAGCTGCTAAACCTTCCTCAGTCGGTGGAAGGTCCCCTTGTTGAAATGTCTCTTCTAAGGGTTCTGCTAACTCTTCAAGGGTGTAAATAACCAAATCTTCAACCAATGTAACCAATACACTAGTACGATTTGTTTCTTTATTTCTTGGACTATGAGGAAGATTATGAGCAATGGGAAGTAATCCAAGAGCTCTTGCAAACTGATGGAGTTGATTGTAGGTAACTTTGAAAGTTTGTTCTAGACCAAGATAAGAAGATTCTCCAATATCATGAATGGGAGTTGGAATTGAACTCAGACCATTACTTCCTTGCACAAATAGTTCGTTGTTGGGGTGTGGTAAGTTATCAGCCATAAAAGGGTGGAGGCCCTCCTTCTAGCGCCAAAATCTTGACAATGTTGGATTTCGCCAACATACATGGGATATCCCCGATATGAAGTCCCAATTAGACCTCATATCGTTTGGTATATGAGTGCCATTCAAAAATATGGCCTGATAACCATTTACTTAAATATTTTCCTTGGCTTGAGCAATTAGCATAATAGAGTAGCGAGCATGTACTTTTGAATGAGCAAGAGAGTATGCCTTGTGAAATGTTCAATTGTAAGAATATCAAGGTTCTTTCATTGAAAGGGACAAAAGTGAGCCTCTACAAGAAAAGTAATACTATTATTCTAGTAAATACACACACACATGGATGAGAAAGACTCGTTAGTCATCAAGTGAAGTAGTTCACATAGATGCAATGATCATTACAACGGTCACAAGACACTTTCAATAAGATAAGCATCAAAGCCACTTAAATATTTCAATTTACTTGGTACATATGTTTGCCAACATACACCACAAAAATCCACATAACTGTCTTAGAACATTCAAGATATATGCGTGAAAATGTGTTGGCTCAAAGGGCTTTTAGTATTAAGTGAAAGTTAAAAGATACATGAGTACAATGAACATCACTAGCTCCAGTGGTGGAGCGTTAGAGCCACTGCTTGCTTTCCAAAAGAACTATCTCTGTCTATCTAATTCCTCGTGGGAGAAGACAAGGTGAAAAGTATTTTCTTTGAGTAGTGATGCTTCTTTTATAACCAGAGGCATGACTCTCAATACCCCCATGACCCTTGAACTTCCCATGTGACTTTTCAACTTCTAACGACCTTTAGACTTCTATATGTAACATTTGGACTTCCAAGTGACTTTTGAACTTTAACATGAATTTTGGACTTCTTCATGTGGCCTTTTGTCCTTACATGACTCTTGGACTTCCACATGTTACATTTACAAAATTACATCATAATTTCCACATCATCATGTGACGATATTATGACAAGTCACTCACAATGATGACTTGGACCCATAGTGGCTTGTGACATGGACTTTCTTGAGAGGTGACAATGCTGCCACATATGTCTTTGATACTTGGTGCAAATTTCTCGTTGTTGTTTCCTTCTACCCTCTAAAGGGTCTCGATATCATATGGAGTCTTTATGGATCACTTTTATCATCCAAATTCATTGTTCTTTGACTTTTCGCATCATGTTTTCTTTTGTTCTTGAATGCTTCCTTATGTTACCCCCTTTGAAAAATCTCCTCATGTATCCTTGCCTTGTTGTTATGAAAACACCTATAAGTAAGATCACACATGGTAGCCAAACATTAGCCCGAAAATATCCTACTCTAATATGTCTCATACAAAATTTATGAATGCGATTCAATCATGCACTTGCAGAGATAAAATAAGGTTTATAGGTGCATTGCGCAGTATTAAGGGATAAGGAGGGTCAATGATGATTATTGGTGTGCCATGCGCTCAACTGTGGAGGCTTGAGTCACAAAGAGGGCACAAGGCGCAGTGTTAGGACTCAACGGAAGCTTGATGTTCATTATTGGTACGCCACGCGCTCAACCGAGGGCGCAATTTGGAAGAACAAGGAGAGTTTGTGGCTTGAGAATGTGTTGTGTGCCCAAGAGGGAGGGAAGGCTTAGCCTGGGTGCAAGGCACATATTCAACAAACAAGAGGGGTCCTACTTAGATTTAGGAGTGCGTTGTGCGCTGTCTCTTGCCTGGTGGTGATCTAGGTGGATATTGGTGGCCACCTGCCTATTCCACTTGGGGACCCACCATTGTCTCTTCTAGTATTTTAGTTTCAGCACAACTTACTATTTTTAGCAGTTTTTTCGGGTCTTGAACTTCCAAAGCTGTTTTTAGGCCCTAAACGACGTTCTTTGGGCATCGCTTCTTTGACGAATATGATTCCATTCCCAAATTTATATTCGCGATTAGCAGTTGTAGTTATCAGATAGATATTTTTAACGATGTATCATGTGCATCAAATGGAGATAGTATGCCAAAGTTACAACCCTGGGAAGTTGAAACACCAATTTATCCAAACGAGGCTTGTAGTTTTGGTGCTTCATCTCCTAGGGTTAGGTTTTTGGATGTTTAGGATTTTCCATTGTTTCTCTATAATAAAGAGGCCCTCGAGCCTCATTGTAACACAGTTCAGAGGCCTGTAGTCGCCACATCTCTTCTCAGAGATAAGCTACCAGCGCCCTAGCTAGTTTATTTCCATTCTGTCTCTAGGAAAATTCCAATTTTTGATATTAATGAAATGAAGTTTTATTTCCACTGCATCTTTGTATTTATGGTTATATGTGTATTTTTTTTGTGTTCCTACATAAATCTGGATCAGTGGTATCACAACGATATTCTTTTTCTCGATCCTTCTTTGCATGTCCCCAACGAAGTTGGGGTGTAAGGAGTTAGGGCTCGATTTGGTTGAACCTTTGCAAGATCAACCTCACAAACCTCGACGACCACCCATGGGGGACGAAAAGAAAGATGAGGGAGCAGAAGATCCTATCAAAATATTGCTTTAGGAGGCCCTCGAAAAACAAAGTAACGCGATGATGGATAACTTTTCCCATATCCTTCAACGACTGCCCACCGGCAGCATATCTGCATCCAACAGTCACTCTGGAGGCGCGACTCCCTTTAAGGTACAAGTAAACTTTTACATTCTCATATTTGAGGGTCAAATAGATGTAGATGCCGTAGATAGATGGTTGAATCTATTAGAAGGATATTTCTCAGTTCATGACTTTTTTGACTGGGAGAAGATTATTTTTGCACTCCTCAAAGCTACCCCCCATGTTAAGGACTGGTGGGAAACCTACTGTGAGAAAAAGGATGAGACAGAACCCTCTCTATTCTCAGCCATACCCACTTGGAATTATTTCCAAGACACCATCAAGGAACAATACTATCCCGTGGGGAGCTATGAGGACAAGTACATACAATGGACCATTCTGCGGCAACGAAGGGATCAAGATGTGCATGAGCTGATGAATCTATTCCATACCCTGCGCACAAAGTTGGGTATCAAATATTCGGAGAAACAATTGGTGCTAAAATATCGCAGTCATAGATACATTCAGGAGTAAATGGAGTTCCTCGACATCTCCTCGCTTGGTACGACATACCGGTATGTTGCCAATATTGAGCAGAAATTCAAACAGGAGAAGTGATACTTTGGATCTGTGAATCAAAAGCAAGGGAAAGGTGCCCCCAAACCACAGGAAAAAGGACAAAGCCAAGGTATGGTGGCCCAAGACAACTTTCCAAATCCACAAGCAAAGAATAACACCACGAAGCCAAAGAAGGATACAAGAAAGTGGTGCGAGTTCCATAAGAGCTCCACTTACAACACAAGTGAGTGTCAGGCCAAGCAGTCGCTGGTGTCTGAGATGAGGGCTTCTAAATTAGATGCATGCTCCAACTCTAAATCAGAACACGACAAGGGGAATGACAAAGGGAAACAGATTATTGATGTAGAGCCCAACGCCACTGTTGCCACTGCAAAGATCCATAAGGAGGAACTGGAAGATCCAGAGGAGGAGGAGCGTCTCTTCCACTCCAGATGTGGGTAAAGGATTCCCCGCTATAGTTCATTTTCGACAATGGGAGCCAGAAGAACCTCATTTCAGCATATGTTGTGAAGCAGTTGGGCTTGTTGACCACAACACACCCACAACCATACACCATCGGGTGGCTTCACCAAGGACGGGATCTCTGTGTCAGCCAACAATGCCACCTTCCCTATAGCATCAAGCCCTTCACGGATAAGGTATTATGGGACATTCTCCTCTTGATGTTTATGATGTATTAATAAGCCAACCATACTTGTGGAAGTGACATGCTATGTATGAGTCCCGTCCTTGCGCTGTTATTGTTACTTTGGGAAATAAGTTGTACAAGATACTAGAGGTACCACCGCGTACCTCTATCTCTTTGGTTACTGAAAAACAATGCAGTAAGCTCATTTCCCAAACCAGGAAATTTATTTTCCTGATGATCTGCCCCCAGGGCAAGAAGGAGACTGCGGCCACGACCTCCAGATAGGGCTCCTCTGCATGACAACAACAAATGGACAAGGTTTTGGAGGAGTACGGGGACATCTTCACCTCACCCACAGGGGTTCCTCTGCACTGTTAGGTCAAGCACCCCATTGATTTGACCCCAGGTGCACCGCTACCCAATGGACCGATCTATTGACGCTCTGTTCTGGAGAACGATGAAATCAAGAGGCAGATTCAAGAGCTGTTGCAGAAAGGTCACATCTGTCCAAGTTCATCGCCCTGTGGGAGCCCGATCGTGTTGGTACAGAAGAAGGATGGGACTTGGAGACTCTGTATTGAATATCGGGCGCTGAACAACATCACTGTTCAAAATAGATACTCGATCCAACAAATTGATGACCTTCTGGACCAACTCAAAGGGGTGAAATATTTCAGCATGATCGACTTGAAGTATGGGTATTACCAAGTACCAATTGAACCCTCTGATGCGTGGAAGATTGCCTTTAAAGCCAAGGAGGGCCTTTTCGAATGGTTTGTCATGCCTTTCAGGTTGACGAATGCTCCCGCAAACTTTATGAGGTTGATGGACGACATCTTATGGCCATTCACCAACTCATTTGTAGTGGTGTACTTGGATGACATTATGATCTTCAGCCATACTTGGGAAGAGCACCTCCACCACATCCGACAAGTCCTCCAAACACTGCGACAACATAAGTTGTGTGCCAATTTTGAGAAGTGCACTTTTGGCATGAGCCAAGTTCAATATCTAGGATACATTATTGATGAAAGGGGGGGTGCATGTGGATCCAACCAAGATCCAAGTCATTTGGGATTGGCCAGCCCCAACCACTCTAACAGAGCTTCACAACTTTCTGGGTCTTGCTAATTTCTACCGCAGGTTCGTGTTGGGATTCTCTCATATCACTTGGCCCTTGACTCAATTCACGAAGGGAGGAGCGAAAGCAAAATTCTTTTGGTCAGAATCTCAACAGAAGGCATTCGTAGAATTGAAACATTGCCTCTATTCTTTCCCAGTGCTCACATTACCAGACTTGCAACAACCATTTGAGATCGAGACAAATGCCTCTAACTATGATATTGGGGTTGTTCTTACTCAACAAGGGCATCCAGTGGCATATCACAGTGAGACATTCTCCGACACAGTTCACAAGTATCCCACTCATGACAAAGAAATTTATTCCATTGTGCAGGCTTGTCGACAATGGAAGCATTACATTTTGTGGAAGGAAACAATCATCCACACAGACCACCGACCCCTGCAGTTCATACAGACACAAGGGAAGTTGCAGAATGATCACCATCAGAAGTGGTCCACATATGTGCAACAGTTTCATTTGAACATCATGTACAAGAAGGGTAGTACCAATAATGTTGCAAACTGCCTCAGCCGACCACTGATCGTGGTGCTAACCACCGTTCTCAACTCTTGTGGGCACGAGAATTCTGATTGGCCGCTTCTCTACAAGAGCGATCTAGAATTCGGCCACACATACAAGGCACTCTTGGGGGGTACGCAAGTTCCAAATTTTCACCTCCAAGATGCACTATTATGTCACCTGGGACACCTTTGTGCTCCTTCAAGCAAGCGTGCCGAGATGATATGTTGAGATTGCAACAAGATGATGAGCTTACTGGAAAGAAGTCGCCTTCACTAAGTGGGCCCGCAGGCTATTTTTAGCGCAAGTCTATTTTTAGAATATGTTTATTTTTAGACATGTCGATCATATTCTATGAGTTGCAGGATGCTATTTGTGGATGGTTGGTCAAGTTGGAAAAATAGATGGACTTCTATTTTTAGACATATTGGGTGGAATATATTTTTAGATTGCTAGTCTAAAAATAGATATGTCGAATATTATTAGCTCTTAATAATATTTGGACTATAAACATTATCTTATTCTCTTGGAGCACTTCAGTTAAGTGCACAGATGTGGCACAGGAGCTGACAGAAGGAATTACGCTATTCCTGAGGGTTAAGTGGAGCTATTGCATGGAGACTTCAGTTATAACTCATGTGACAGAGTTTGGTGGAGTTATTGAGGTAGTTGGTGGAGTTGTGTTCAGTTTAACTGAGTTAAACATAGTTGAGCTAGTTGTATCTAGTCTAACTGATTGATACACTAGTGAGAGTGATGTGAATTAATTATTAATTAATTCACTAATTATTAACTCATTAATCAACTAAAGAATACATCAGTTAACTACAGTGCATGGACAGTTTCAGTGGAGACCAGTGAAGAGGTAGGTGAAAGAGCAATGTGACTATCAGTCGTGACTATACTGTTGCATGATTTGCAACACACAGTGATTGGAGAGGCCATTGAGGATTGTGCAGTCAAGGCTGGACCAATTTGAGTTCATTCAGAGACATTCTTCAGTAGTGATTGCGTAGTAGAGGCAGGCTATCAGGTGGCAGAGATTGGAGCATGTGATTTGCTAGATTGGGCTTGATTAGTGTGTAGAAATTGGAGATTGTACTGAGAGCTTTGTGAGGAGCTTTGTATAATGATTGTTACATGATCTCTATGACATATAATATACAGATAGTTGGGGGTTTTCAACTTTAATCTTTCCCATAAAATACTGTGTTCATATGTGTGATTGTTTATGGTTTTAATGTGCGTATGCGATTGTTTTTATTTCCGCAATTAATGATCAATGGTAGAAGAGATTCTGTATTGTGCATGAAGTTAAAATAGTGTGTGATCAGGAGAATATCGGTGTAGAACATATAATTTATTCAATTTTCTACATGGTATTAGAGCGATATTGATCATTGGATCAATTGCAAAACATTGAAGCGGTTGAGTTTTGTGCTGGTGGAATTCAAATTTACAGCAGTGTTTTCTTGGTGTCGAAGTTGAGATGTCTTTCAACGGATTGCGATTGGAGTATGCCCTTGAGGGTAGCTCGAATTATATTGCATGGAAGGACATGATGGAGGTGGTGTTGGATGACAATGGGTTGAAGGAGTTCATAGATGTAGAAATTCCAAAACTTGCTTCTAGCGATGCTGCCGCACTTGACGCATGGAAAAACAAGACAACAAGGTGTTGAAGAATTATGTTGGAAGGTGTAAAGGATCACATAGTGTCCAACCTTCATGGTAAGGCTTCTCCATTCTTGATGTGGAAAGCGTTGACAGACTTATTCCAAAGCAAGAGCGACCAGAGGAAGTTGGCGCTCAAGGATAAACTTAGGAACATAAAAATGGAGAAAGGCGACAGTATGCCCAAGTACCTCACAAAGTTCATCCAATGCAGGGATGAGCTGGGAAGTGTGGGGGTGACTGTAGATGATGAGGACTTGGTGAGCTTGGCTCTCCTTGGGTTTCCGAAGAGTTGGCATTCCTATCAGGACTCTGTCAATGGTCGGGAGAAATTGCCAGGATGGGAGCGACTTTGGTCGGATCTTGTGCAAGAGGAGATAAGGCGAAGTACTAGGGACGGATCTTCATCAAAGAACTCAGATGAAGAAAATAGCGCTTTGGCTGCCAAAGCAAGGACGGGGAAGAGAAAGAAGAATGCTTCTCAATCCGGTGCGAAAGGCAAGAAGCAGGACATGTCCAAGGTGAAGTGCTTTCACTGTCACCAACACGGACATTACGCCACTAATTGTCCACAGAAGAAGAAAAATAAGTAGGTTGCTAGATTTGCAGCTGGAGAGGCCTTAGCCTCGCAGTTTGAGCTGGATTTTTCACTGATCGCATGCTTGGTCTCAAGTATGATGGGTTCAGTGTGGTTTCTTGACAGTGGTGCGTCTTTTCACATGACAGGAGACAAATATTTGTTTACTGATCTGGATGAGAAAGATCTTGGAGTGCACATCGAGATGGGCGATGATGGTAGATACAGTGCGACTGGTATCTGTACCATTTCCTTCGAGAGGGAGTCTGGTAAACCCTTCGTATTGAGGGAAGTGATGCATTTTCTAGGATTGAAGAAGAATATTATCTCTGTGGCGATGTTGGAAGACAAGGGATATGATGTTGTCTTTAGCGAGGGAAAGGCTTTCCTGCGTAGTAAGGAAACTGGTGAAACCCGGAGGATAGGGGTTCGAGTTAAGAACCTTTATCAATTGCAGGTAGATGGCTGCGCAACAATGGCAGGCAAGGCAGAAGGAGTGGTGAGCTGGGATGAGGGCGAGCTGTGGCACAGGAGATTAGGCCACCTTCACCATGGAGCTTTGAAGATACTGCAGCAGATTTCTACTGGGCTTCCTAAGGGTACTCTTGCGTAGTCAGATCAGTGCAAGGCATGTACCTTGGGAAAATTTGTGAAAGCCACCTTTCACGAGAAGGATAGTTGCGCCACGACGATCCTTGAGAGAATTCACACAGACGTGTGTGGACCTTTCTTAGTAGCTTCGACAGCAAAGCACATGTACTATGTGATATTTGTTGATGATTTTTCTTGGAAGTGTTGGATCTTCTTCATGCAGAAGAAGAGCGAGACATACTCAAATTTCTGTGAGTTCAAGGCACTGGTTGAGAAAGAATCGAGGAAGAAGGTGAAGGCTCTTAGGAGCGACAATGGTGGTGAATTCATCTCTGGTGAATTCAAGGACTTTTGTAGCACAGAAGCAATTCAAAGAGAGCTCATAGCACCTCATAACCCACAGCAGAATGGGGTTTATGAGCGGAAGAATAGAACGATCGTGGGTGTTGCACGGGCGATGTTGCATGATCAAGGCCTTCCCATACACTTGTGGGCCGAGGCATGCAATACTGCAGTATATGTGCAAAACCGTTGTCCTCACAGGATACTTGGCATGAGTACACCCGAGGAGGTGTTTTCTGGTAAGAGGCCTGATATTTCCCATTTGAGGATTTTTGGCTCACCTGTTTACATTCATGTGACTAAGGATGCCAGGAAGAATCTGGAGCCAACTATAGAGGTTGGATTATTTTTGGGGTACACTGATACACCCCACAACTATTGTGTGTATTTTCCAGACAGTCGCAAGACTGTTGTGCGACGGGATATCAAATTTCACGAGGAGAAAGCCATGAAGTGTTCGCTTGAGAGGGAGCCACACTTGCATGCAGATGAGGAGCTATTAGTTCCTAAGGATGAGCCTCAGGATGTGGATCAACCACAAGAGGAGGTTCATGGAGTGGAAGAGACCACTCATGCGGCGCCAACCATCAGAGGGCGGAAGCGCACTATAGAAGCTGAGCGATTGGCTCAAGATGCAGAGAAGGTTGTAGGAGCACCTACATCACAGCGCAAACAGAGATAGTCACCTGACCGTACATTGGATACATGGCTCTTATGAGCAAGTGTATCATGATAGAGCCATCCTCTTTCGAGGAAGCTGTGGAGGATCCCGCATGGGTAGATGCCATGGTGGAAGAGTATGATTTGATTGTCAGAAACAGTGCATGGGAGATTGTCCCAAGGTTGGAAGGGAAATCAGTGGTGGGTTCGAGATGGATATACAAAGTGAAGAAAGCAGCTGATGGGAGTGTGGAGAAGTACAAGGCAAGATTTGTTGCCCGAGGCTTCTCACAGATCAAGGGGATCGATTATGAGGAAACCTTTGCACCTGTCGCAAGGTATTCTTCCATATGGACGATTCTTGCTCTCTCAGCGCAGATGGGGTGGCACATTCATCAGATGAATGTGAAGACTGCATTCCTCAACGGAGTGATTGAGGAAGAGGTGTACATAGAGCAACCCGAAGGTTTCGAGATCTTCAGCAGCGAGTCGCATGTGTGCAGGCTCAAGAGAGCGCTGTATGGGTTGAAGCAAGCACCTTCTGCTTGGTACACACGGATAGACAATTATTTCACCAGACTTGGATTCTCCAAGAGTGAGGCGGATCCGAACCTATACCAGATTGTGATGGAGGGTAAGTTGTTGATCATTGTACTTTATGTAGATGATCTGATTTTGATGGGTGATGAACCGTTGATACACTCATGCAAGGCTGATCTTTCAAAAGAGTTTGAGATTAAGGTCTTGGGCCTCCTTCATTATTTCCTGGGATTGGAAATTTGGCAACGCAGTGATGGACTGTTTTTGTCTCAAGGCAAGTATGCCCGGGAGATACTGGAGAAGTTCAACATGCATGGCTGCAAGCCAATCGACACTCCTCTTCCTGGTGGTTGGAGGAAAGAGGATGCTACATCGGTAGAGGTAGTGGATGCCACTGTTTACCGAAAATTGGTGGGGTCGCTCACGTATCTGGTCAATACACAACCTGACATATGCTACGCTGTTAACCAACTTTCACAAGCTATGGTTAAGCCTACCAAGCTCTTTTGGAAGGCAGGCAAGCATGTATTGAGATATCTTAGAGGCACACTGGGATATGGATCATGGTACAGACAGGAGGATGAGTTGAGGCGACATGGCTTCACAAACTGGTATCATCATATTAGAGATTGTGTGCAATGGAAGATCATGTTACTTTCATACATTCCCACGGAGGATCAGGATGCTGATATCTTGACGAAGGCGCTCACCAGGAGAAAATTCGAATACCACAGGGGCAAGATAGGGGTGGCAGATAATCCTTATCTTTTTGAGAGGGAGTGTTGAGATTGCAACAAGATGATGAGCTTAGTGGAAAGAAGTCACCTTCACTAAGTGGGCCTGCAGGCTATTTTTGGCACAAAGTCTATTTTTAGACTATGTCTATTTTTAGACATGTCGATCATATTCGATGAGTTGCAGGATGCTATTTATGGATGGTTGGTCAAGTTGGAAAAATAGATGGACTTCTATTTTTAGACATATTGGGTGGAATCTATTTTTAGATTGCCAGTCTAAAAATAGATATGTGGAATATTATTAGCTCTTAATAATATTTGGACTATAAACATTATCTTATTCTCTTGGAGCACTTCAGTTAAGTGCACAGATGTGGCACAGGAGCTGACGGAAGGAATTACGCTATTCCTGAGGGTTAAGTGGAGCTATTGCATGGATACTTCAGTTAGAACTCATGTGACAGAGTTTGGTGGAGTTATTGAGGTAGTTGATGGAGTTGTGTTCAGTTTAACTGAGTTAAACATAGTTGAGCTAGTTGTATCTAGTCCAACTGATTGATACACTAGTGAGAGTGGTGTGAATTAATTATTAATTAATTCACTAATTGTTAACTCATTAATCAACTAAAGAATACATTAGTTAACTACAGTGCATGGACAGTTTCAGTGGAGACCAATGAAGAGGTAGGTGAAAGAGCAGTGTGACTATCAATTGTGACTATAGTGAAGATAATGCATTGGAAAACATAATGAGATTAGGAGTAAAACTAGGTGTGACACATACCAAATCATTAATAAAACTTAAAAACGACCCAATAATGATAAGTATATACCAAAACACCAGTTTGCAACCACTCTCTAAGTATAATAGACAAAATATGTTCAACTGCAACCAAAGGTGTCGTTTTATGACTAAAAGTGTGCTATGACCTTGAAGTGCACTATAAATGTTATTCATGATTCAACTACACTTAATAAAGAACAATGACACTTAAAAGTATAAAATAACATGAAACTACCCTTGCTGACCAAAAGAAATGCTTGATATGATAATAAGGTAGGCTCCAAAGTTCAATTGTAGCAAAATTTTGGAGAGTATTGTAGCAGCGACAACACATACTTGACAACTTATCCATCAATTTATTTTAAAAGTTATCAAACCTCTCATTAAACTTCTCTTCCAACCCAATTTATGTTTTCCCGACATTTCTTAAGTTCACATTGCATTGATTCCAACTTAATTGCAGTAGAGTGGGTGTTCATATTCTTTGGGGAAGTATGGGGATGTTTATAGGTATTCTCCTTCGGGGGTAAGCTTACTAGAATAAAATTTTGGGATAGTACCTGTGTTATTTGAAGATCTATATAATGACCCAATTATGAAATTTCGCTACTTTTCTAGATCTTCTTGAACTAGTTTGATTGAAATGTGTGCTCTCAATCAAAAGATATGCAATTTACAAAATTAACGACTGTCACTGGATGAAATCCTTAAAAATGTTGATTTTAATTGTCGATAACTTCACTTCCCAGGCCCTATTTTGGATGTTTTTTTTAAGAAAATGTGCTAATTTCTCAAGAGGTATTTGGTCCTTTTTATTGTCTTCAACTTCTACACAAAAAGTTTTCGAAATTGACCTAAATTCTACCAATGAAATTCACACCTACAAAACCCTTAAAAAATATCGAATTTCAATTGTTGATAACTTCACTTCTCAAACTTTTTTTTTAATCAATATTTTTTTCTAGAGGAATTCATTCCTTGGATTGGATTCTTCAATTTTTGCATAAAAAGCTTCAAAAGTTGACTTGAATTTGGTCGTCCTCTTTTTCCTGTAAAAAAAACAACAAAGTGAAAATATTTCTCCCACTTTGTGCCAAAAAAGACCTTTGATACCACTTGTAATGTAATTCACATGGAATATAGTGTGAAACGAAACCGAAGAACCCAAGGAAAAAACCATAAACCCAAGAAAGTTCTCTTTGATAGTAGAAAATAGAGAGCTATGTTCACGTGCATCTTCAATGGGGCAACCTCCAAGAACAATGCTCTAAATACAATCAAAATTATTGACAAAACATTACATAACCTTCTACTCAATATATGTCTATCACGAAGAATATTAATTACATATAGGCCCACTTCTAATGAGGGCCTAGTAATTAATTGGGAATTTATTAACAACGAGAACCCTTTTTACAATGAGTGACTATTACTTAACTATTTACTGGGTCACATACATTAATAATTTATCTAAGTTAGGAGGTTAGAGTAGGACCCTAACATGATGAATGCAATGACTACATGGTAGACTTTTTTAAACATTTTGAAAGTAACCAATTTGAAAAATTGGCGTGTGCCATAATTCTCATGCATAGAAACTAATATATGTATATAATGTCCACTTGAATGGTTTATTTGTATTAACTAAATGTCATTGTGACATTATATATGATTCTTAGGTTAGTGGCGAGACTAGGATTTCTCGCGTGTTATAGAAATTTCTTATTGTCTCTTTGTGTTCACTTCCTTTAGTATTTTTATATCCCATTGTTTACCCTAACTTTCTCCAAGACATATGCATCCATTTAAATATAGATAATGAGTCATTCATTCTTGAACTAAAGTGAATAAGAAATAACAATATAAGACTAGTAGAAAATATCAAAAAACAGTGGGGTTTGAGTTTAAAGAAAGATGACGAACTCTCTATTATCATGCCTTGTCCAAATGAGATTCATGTACCTTGTGTGAGTCAAAGATGTTGCCCCTAGCATTATGGATCTATCCCCCTGTTCTTAGAGGAGATAATTATTCAACTGGAGCTTCAAGCATTGATAATTATTTTGGATGATCATTTGTGAGTAATGCTAAGAGTCCATCTTAGTCTCAGCTCCCTCGTGCATGTTTTATATTGTGTAGTACATTTAGATATATATAATATCTACTATAATCTAAGTAATTGTTATATTGTTTAATTTAATTTTCCAACTAAATTGCATAAGAAATGGTAGATTTATATTTATAAACATTGACATACTTTACAAACAAAAGACATATTTTGTTTTACCAAGGTCAAATGTAAAAACTACTTGGAGGTGCCCATTATCTAAAGGCCATGAACAAATTGTATTGAATTATTTGTACGAATAAAAAAGGTATATATATATATATATATATATATATATATATATATATATATATATATATATATATATATATATATATATATATATATATATATATATATATATATATATATATATCCCACTTTTAATAGAAGGGGACTCTACATATGTTAAGCCAAAAAACTTTCATGGCCCCTACAAAATGAAAGGTATTTCTTTATATCAAGGCAACAATTTTTTATTATTGGCAAGGGTTTAAGATTATTCCAACTTAAGTTTAAAAAAAGGGACAAACTGTGAAAGAACACACCAAATTAAGCTTTTGTAAGGTTAACCAAACTAAAGAGAAGAAATGGAAAATTCACTACATGTTATAGCGTATTTCTTGAGATAGGTGTGTGAATGTAGAGAATTTCATATTGGAACACAATAGATGGATATTGGACCAGACTAATTTGAGAAATTTGACACATGCCATAGGTCTTCCATGTATCACACAATCTCTATGTATAATCTCCAACGACACAACTTCTTTGTATTAACTCAATGTCGTTTTGGTATCATATAGGATGGTTGGGTCAGTGGTGGGAATTTTCTTTGATGTTGTAGTTGTTGCTTATTTTCTCTCCAAACTTGCTTCCTTTAGTTGTTTTTTGTTTGTTTTTATAATTTCATCCTTTACTATGGCTTTCTCCAATCCATCCACACCCATCTAACTATAGATAACAAGTTATTTTTTCTCAAGTGAAAGTGAATAAGATATAGTAATATAAGGCTAATAAAAGTCATTAGAAAATAATTGGGCTCGAAAAGAAAGGTGGCTAGCACTCCATTAACATGCTTTGTCCATGTGAGATTACAAGTCATAGCTCACAGCTCATGCCCATTTCCTCTGCACCTTATGTGAGTCAAAGGTGTTTCCATTCACTCATGGATCTACCCCCTATTATTAGAGGAGTAAGTTATGCTTATGGAGTTCTAGGCATGGAGTTCCATGAATTGAGAATTATACCATATAATAATTTGTGAGTAGTACTAAAACTCCATCTTAGCTTCATCATGTATGTTATATATTGTGTAGTTTTTTTCACACGGTGGGAAAACCTATCATAACTTAGTTGTCAAACCAGCAATGAGGACAACCATCTCTGGCTGTTATCCACAAATGTAGGCCGACTCATCACCGTTATTCAAGGAAAACCACGCCAGCTGGAATAACCTGCTGGTGGTCCGTAACCTGCCAAATGCCTCTGGGTCTTAGGCCGTTAACCTGTTTCCTTACATCCGAGGAAGACAAGCTCTTAGCCAAGTAGAAGCAGTTTTAGGGCATACTCCAGGCCCTATTATATATTGTGTAGTACATTAACAAATGTATATTATTTACTACAATTAATGTAGTTGTAGAATTGTGTAAATTTAATTTCTTAAGTAAACCACATTAGAATTTGTAGATCTATGTTTATAAATGTTGACATACCAAGACATACATGACTTTGTTAAGGCCAATTGGAAAAACTACTTGGAGGTGCATATTATCCAAAGGTTAGAACGAATTCTCCCAAATAATTTGCCTGAAGAGAAAAAAATATTATATTGATAAATAGATTTTTATCAATCTTGCTTGGGGAAACCCCCAAGTACTTCCACTCATTTCGAGGAAGGTTGATCAACAATGCTTGAAGCCACTATAATGATATATTCATCAAGAGCTTAACATGCCACTGCAGAATTGAACTTGGGTGGGGAGGATAATAATCAATCTTCCCAACCACCCTAGCTATTAACTCAAATGTTCACATGATGCAACACTCAATGTGTGCATTTTGAGGAAAATATTTGTAATGATTTGAATGTTCTGGTTAAAATTTATATAATTTATAAATACGAAAACGCTAACATCTCTTATAATGGTAAAACATAAGATTGGTAGCTTACAATTACAATTTGTTCGCTCTCATTATTCAAAACTAAATACAATGGGTTGCAATAAAGATAACATAGTCATGAAGGTTTTGATTAGAAGATAACATAGTCATGAAGGTTTTGATTAGATCTCATTGCTAGAGTGAAAACATCACATTGATATAAAACAATCAACTCATGAAAATGCGAGTATGATACAAAAATACTGGTGCGAATAAAAGAAAGTCAATACCTAACATGTTTAAATTGAAATTTGCTAAGTTACATACACCTATTTATTCAAAGCCATCTCCTCCCAATCGATTTTGATTTTAATATCAACAAAGTGTGAGTTCATTACAAATTTGCATTTTTGAATTGAAATTTACTAAACTATATACACTTATTTATTTAAAGCCATCTCTTCCCAACTAATTTTGATTTTAATAACAAAGAAAGTGTAAATTCAATTACAAATTTGCATTTGAGTTTATCCACAATACAATTATATCAAATCTATATCATATTTAAATATTATAACTTAAAATTTATTTGACACTAATACAATCATAATGAATACTTCATGAATAGAATTAGATTCTAAAA
This sequence comes from Pinus albicaulis, assembly GCA_034641835.2. Lineage (NCBI taxonomy): Eukaryota > Viridiplantae > Streptophyta > Pinopsida > Pinales > Pinaceae > Pinus > Pinus albicaulis. The sequence continues at coordinate 313,242,318 of CM076582.1, read as the reverse complement.
TTATATTAGAAATGATATTTTATTTTAACCTCCACCACTCTATACATAATTCTCATGATTATATATTTTAAAATTAAATAAAAATACTTGCAAACTCAGAAAAATCACATTAAAACTACCTTTACATTTTTTTCAACTAATAAATTAATAATAAATAATTTTATAATATAAACAAAATGATTATTTATTAAATATATTTAAAAAAATAATAATATTTTTTATATTATAATTAAAATTGTTATTTATTAATTTGTATAATTAAACTTTATAAAACTGTACAAAGGCAGCATAAAGATGTTAAACCCCACACCCACCTTCACATCCAGACAATAAAAGGAATAACGACGAAGTCAGATGGCATGTTTAATAATGGAGAAGGCAAAGAGAAAGTATTACAGCATTAACCAGGATGACAACATAGTGAGCTTATCTATGGCGTAAAACAAACGAATGAAAACTGCAACCAGAGCGCGGATGCAAACAAGAACCAATTTCAGATGCCTCTAGCATCCGCCATGGCAGGCGATGGAAGCATTTTGGCCATGGATTTCATCGCAATTGGAAGCAGCAGCAGCGGTAACAGTTTCCGTCTGCTCAATTTGAGGCCCGGCCGTCATAAATGTACAGTCCCCCAACCCGTCCGCCTCCGTCCCTACACTCCCATGAGAGAACTGAATTTGACGCTGAAAAGGAGAGAACTGAATTTGACGCTGAAATCCTCTTCATACGAACGAATCGGCCGTCTATGTGCTTATCGGAAATTGAACATTCTCTGCGCCAACAACCACAGCAAGGGCGAGGCGGAGCACTCTCATCATCATCATCATCACCATCATCACCACCACCATCATCTCCAGGAGAAGGGGCCGTCTTCTGGACACTTGGATGAAGGCCAAGAGCGGCAGTTAAATAGGCTTCAGAAGGCCCTCCTATTGCTGGCCAAGGCTACGGGATGGGCCAATTTAGCAGATGCTTTGCGGGAGAATTTCCGTCTCTGCTGTTCTTCTATGGTTTTGTTACTTCTGGCGGCCGTTTGCCCTTACGTCATGCCGAAGACAGCTTCACGATCGGCTCAGAATGCCCTAATTGCACTTGCATTTCCTCTCGTTGGGGTACATAGATATCTTTGTTCCACATTTTTCTTAGCAAAATAGCTTACTGATAGTGATTGCTTTAATACTCAGCAGCTCTGAATTCCTTAAAATTATTCTCGACAGCATTAGATTTCTTATAATACATTTAGTTTAAGATTACAATATGCTATTTATTTTCCACTGTTCCAGAACTCTTTTTGAAAGTCAAAATAACCCTCTTTTCTTTTAAAATAAAAAGTTACATTTGAAACAAAAGTGAAAGGGGTCTGGATAGGTTGGGGTATTGTTATTGCTCCCGTGTTCGATTTGTGGGCCCGCACACTCCCTAGGGGGTCCTCAAAGAGCTGAAGCCATCATGGCCTCTTGACAGAGGGTTGTTACTCGGCACATTAAAGTCTATAGCGTCCTCGAAACTATATTTGATATAGAATAAAACTGCATAGTATATTAGATAGAGATCCAAATACGACGTGGAGAAAGAAGTAGTCTATCCATTGAAGTTCTTGCTATTATCGACATCTCAGATATATGCAAATCATTTCGCATGTTCAATATCTAGAGACCTCACAAGAAGCCAATGATCCCCATAACGGCATTACGAGATTTGCACAAGATGCACAATTTGAGAATGGAAGATGACATAGTTCAGTCAAACATATAACTCTTAAGAGATCAACTTATTGATATGGGTTGCAAGATTGAAAGTAGGAATATTAGCTGTGCAACTCCTAACAATTTTCTTCGATGTTTCCAGGCATTTGTAACAAGCCTCGACGTATCAGGAAGAATTGAAGCCTTAATATTTGATGAGCTTGAAGAGTTACTTTTGCAGGAAGAGCGAAGAAATAAGCTTTATGAAGAATATAGAAACTTTGAACTTGCTTTTTAAATAAAGTAAAGGTAGCAGTGCTGAGCTTTGACTAGCAAGGAGAAATAAGAGGAAATTTAAGACAAGGCAGCACCAAGCATGAATTTTTAAAGAAGGGTGACTCCAACGCAAATAACAAAGTCATAATCCGGCCATTTTGAGAAATGGTCATAGCAAAAGGAGGTTTAATAGAGAAAATACATTCAGGTAATTATGCTGAATGACAACGTAATAATAGTGAAACAGTTGGAGAATATACTCTTTTTCCTGCTTCATAGGAGATCAGATGCATGTAATACATACTTGGGTGCTACTAGGCACATGCCACATAAACTGACAATAAAAATGTAGGGGAGAGTTGCACTAGGAGATTACATAGTTCACATGGTTAAAGATCAAGGGAATGTTCCTACGAAGATGCCCATTGGAAGAACCAAAGAATTACAACATGTGTTGCATATACCTAGTACTTACTACAGTGAATATAGAAGAATCTATTTTTTTTTGTGACTAGCATCTTTTCATCTTGATGCGACTGTGAAAATTTCTGAATACAAAACTACAGAAACCCTACTGCAGTATCTTGATTTACTTCTCCTACTTGTGATTTAATTATACAAGTAATTTTCAGAAATATTCAGAAAATAACGAAGTAAACACAACTAGCAACCTACACATTTATAGATCATTTACTTAGCATGTTTAGTTTTGTAGATGTTCTATGCTAGTAGCAATTTCACTTTTCTTTCAGCAATCATACAAGTAGTAAAGCAAAATGCAGATAGAACATATAAGTAGATCTTACAGAAGACAAATCAGAAACAAGAAAAATGTGTATGTTCGTTTCGGCGGTCAACAGGATGCTTCAACCAGCAAAGTCTCCTTTGGTCAGCCAGCCCAGCATGTGTCACAACAACCCTTCAATGTGTAGATGAGTCAACCCAAGTCAACTCTGCAAAAGTCAACGCTGTCCTGAAAAGTCAACGCAGGGGCAGCAAGCTAAAAGTCAACGCAGCAGCAAAACGGTCAACCCTTTGACCTCGATTTTTGTGCCAAGTAGTACGGCCTTCATAAATCGAACCTTCCACAAGTTTTCAGCTTGTTTGGACCAAGCGTTGACCAAAGTCAACGCTGGTCAAAGTTTCTGCGAAACCCTAGCAGCAGCAAATCCGTACTTCAGCTTAGCCGTACAGTTTGTCCTCTTCGTCCTTCACACGTGTGGCTGAAACTCGTCCTTCTTGGTAGCTCGTACTCTAAGATGAGATAGGAATATGTGAGTTGTGATGATGATGAAAATCTCTCCAACTTTTCCTGTATATATATCCATCATGAGGGTGTGTGACACATCTGTTGGGCATGCGAGCCTACAGTACAAAAGTGGCCGACCTTGCACATATAATTTATTAAAAATAATAAATTCAAAATATAAGTTCTGCTCATCGGATTAAGACATATTTTATATGGATTTTACACCTCTCAGAAAGAGGAATCCAACAAAAATATTAACCTCTTAATCTGAGCATCTTAATATGGAGTTTGGACCTAGTTGTCCAAATTTAACACTCCCTCTCAACTAGGGAGAACTCCATCTATTAGTGCAATCAACATCGTGCGTCATCCCGCCGAAACTTGCTTTGCTGGCTTCTTTATTTCAGAACAGAAGTGGGTCAGTCACAAAGACATCATCCCACGACTGACATAGTCAGTCCAGAGGTCCCAGACCTCACAAATCTTGATCCCAGATCAAGTGGTTGGACCGTGCCATCCTAGATAGAGAGTACGGCAATCTCTGATGCGTCCATCGGTCTTTGCTAATAGTCTCTAACTTTTCCACACCTCATTGGCCAAATGAGAGGTACTTCCCATGAGCCCTGAACTCAATGGGTAGGATGCATACGGGGCACAGAAAATGAGAGGTGAACCAACTCAAAATCACAACGGTGGGGTCCAAGCACACCACCAAGGTTGGCAAGCCTAGCCTTGTGGTTGCCCATAGCTTCAAGAAGCTCTCCCCAAAGCCCCCCAGAGCTCCCAGAGCTCATCGTCCAACAGGACCCACATCATAGGGTCTTTCCACGATTCCAAGATTCTCACGGAAGGTTAGGAACATGACCTTCCCCAAGGGCATTGTGAGAATATCCGCGACCTGCTCATCGGTTCCTATATGATCGAGCCTTACGGCGCCTCGCTGTACCATATCCCAGATAAAGTGGTACCAGCCATCAACATGCTTGGATCAATCGTGGAACACAGGATTCTCAGTCATACGAATCCCACTCTGGTTATCACAGAGTATCACAGTGGTATCTAGCACATGTCCAAACAGCTCACAGGCTTTCGCACGGCACTTCTGTGAGCCATACTTGTTGCAATGTATTTAGCCTCGGCGGTGCTCAAAGCCACCGACTTTTGCTTCCTGCTTATCCATGATATCGAAGCAGATCCAAGTGTGAAGCAACATCCTGATGTGCTCTTACGATCCACCACACTGCCAGCCCAATCGGCATCGGTATATCCATGCAGTGTCATACTCCCGGCAGTGTATCTCAGCCCATGGTCTATCGTGCCTCAAAGATATCTCAAGAGTTTCTTGGCACCAACCCAGTGAATGTTATGATCAACCATGTGTTGACTCAAAGTGTTCACTGCACAGCATATGTTCGAACAAGTGTTCATTGAGAACATCAGGGTCCTTATGAGTTCACGATACTCAGTAGGACGGGCCCAGCAACGTTGCTCCTCAACTTCTTAAAGTTGAGTTCCATGGACTTACAGTCCATCATACCAGAAAATTCATAATGTATTTTCCTTGAGAAAGGAGAATCTTGCCAGGTCTCTGCTAGACCTTCAGGCCTAGACATCAGTCCTAGGTCCTTCATCTCGAACTCAGCAGCGAGCTCCCTCTTGCACTGATGAATGAGAGGGTCATCACCAGTCAGGAAGAGGTCATCCACATATAGCACTAGAATGAGAGGCTTCTCTTTCACAACCTTGAAGTATAGGTTCGGATCAGCATTACTTCGAGTGAAGCCCAGCTTCATCAAGTAACTATCCATCCTTTCGTACCAAGCTCTGGGTGCTTGCTTTAACCCATAGAGGGCTTTCTTCAACCTGCAGACATAAGTGTCTCGATCTTGAACTTCAAATCCCGGAGGTTGTTCTACATACACCTCTTCCTTTATTGCACCATGCAGAAAAGCGGTCTTGACATCCATCTGATGAAGACTCCATCCTTGCGTAGCAGCAAGGGCTATGATTGATCGGATGGTGGTATATCGTGCCACAGGTGCAAATATATCGTCATAGTCAATTCCTTCCTTTTGAGAGAAGCCACGAGCAACAAACCTTGCCTTAAACTTTTCAGCACTCCCATCAGATCCATGTTTGATTTTGTAGAGCCATTTCGCGGTGACAACAGATTTGTCCTTCGGTCTCGGGACCACATCCCAGACATCATTCTTCATAATAGACTCATATGCATAGCATCCTTCCAGACTTGATGCTTGATGGCTTCCTCAAAAGATCCAGGTTCAGATTGTACAATAGTACTCATGGCAGCTAGATACCCTTGGTATCTACACGGCTTCTTGCTTTCTCGGAATGTCCCCCTTGGGGCAGCATGACCCTAAGCATCTTCGAGGGTGTCCCTGAGCCATGATGGTCTCTTTCCTAGTGAAGGGGGTGGATCAATAGGGTCCATTGGCCCTTCAATATCAGGCATAGTCTCATCCTGGGGTTCTTCCGGATTTCCAGGTCTTTCTTCATGATTTTCTTCAGATCTAGGAAGATCTACTACTTTCTTCAGGGAAGCATCTTCGTCAAAAGTGACATCATGGCTTATCTCTACTTGCCTTTGACCAGGTACATAGACTCTATATGCCTTAGAAGTCTCACTATAGCCCACAAACATTCCTTTCTTCCCAGTAGCATCCAGCTTACTTCTCTTTTCTTTCGGCACATGAAAATAGACAGGACATCCAAAAATTCTAAAATGTGAGACATCAGGTTTCTTACCAGAGAAAACCTCTTCGGGAGTTTTGGAGTCCAAAGCGGAATGAGGGCATTGGTTTTGAATGTACACAGCAGTATTTGCAGCTTCTCCCCACAGAAACTTCGGTAGACCCTGGTCACATAGCATGGCACGGGCAGCTTCCACAATAGTCCTATTCTTGTGTTCAGCAACACCATTCTGCTCAGGAGTATATGCAGTGGTAGTCTCCCTCTTAATGCCGGCTTCTCTGCAAAAGTCTTTGAACTCATTTGACTCATATTCAGTGCCATTGTCAGTCCTCAAAATCTTGATCTTCTTTCCGGTCATATTTTCCACCAAGGCTTTGAATGTACGGAACCACATGAAAGCCTCGTCCTTCTTCTTCAAGAAGTATATCCAGGTTTTGCGAGAGAAGTCATCAGTAAATGTCATATAGTAAGAACATCCCCCCAGGGATGTTACAGGCAACATACCAGAAAGATCAGAATGAACCAGTTGCAATATCTCGGATGTCTTTGTGACACTTGAGGGGAAAGGTCCCCTTGTATGTTTTCCTTCAGCACAGCCCTTACATACACCTTCATGATTATTTCCAAAATCAGGCATCCCTGTCACCACCTTCCTTGCTTCGGGAAGGGCTTTCCAAATCTTCGGTGCCATAGTTCGGTTTGACGGATAGTATCACAAGTCATAGCTCCCAACGGACTCCCTCCAACCTGGTAGAGTGTACCAACTCTAAAACCAATTGAGATAGCTTCCTTGAAGCTCTTCTTCCACATGAGCACCTTTCCATCAGAGAAGGTTACATTGAATCCTTTGTCTTCCATGGCAGATACAGACACAAGGTTCTTCTTCAATTTAGGTACATAGAGTACATCTTGCAAACGGAGGACTTGTCCTTGGGACAAGTGGAGGGTCACAGTCCCGGTCCCTTTCACAGGATAAGTGGCATTATCCCCAAGGATAATTTCAAGATTAGTATCCCTTTCAACCATGTCAGAAAGTGCTTCCTTGAATCCGGTGATGTGTCTTGAGGCACCACTATCAATTAGCCAGACATCCATAGTGTCGGGCAGAGATGCAGCTGAGAGAGCAGATACCAGAATATACTCATTTCTTTCAACAACATTAGACTCCTCATACCTGGTATTTCTGGACCTCTTTAGAAGGTTGATTGTTTCCTCCAAAGTGAGCCTTCCTTTTTCCTTTGGATTTGTCATTTCTTTGATTCCCATTCCTTCAGTTGTTGTTGTTATTGTCACCATCGGGAGAATCCTTCTTGAAGGGGCATTCTCTAGCATAGTGTCCAGGCCTATGGCAGGTGAAACATTTACCCTTCTTCTCTTGAGTCTTTGTCCTTCTTTTGTCCTTAGAACCACCAGAGTTCTTCTTTCGGGAATGAGCACCATAGGCGGCATTTCTTTCATTATCAAATTCCTTCATCCTTGTTTCTTCTTGCATACATCTTGACAGAAGCTCATCAAAGTTAGGAATGGTATTATTGTTGAGAATAGTAGTTGTGAATACTTGGCATTCATATGGAAGTCCTCCAAGTGCGGTGAGAACCATCTCACGATCAGCTATTATCTCCCCAATAGCTAGCAGATTGTTCCTGGTTTCGGTCAACTTCAGAAAGAAAGTTTGAGCAGACTCATCTCGGCCCTTCTTCATATTCTTCAACTTGTTCTTGAGGAATAGCACTTGGTTCACATTGTTTACTTGAAACATAAGTATCAATTTGTCATACATCTCCTTGGATGTGCCTAGTTCAGATATGTAGGCAACCAGACTCTGATTTATGGATTCCCTGATCAGCAGCTTTGCTTTGATTTCTCCCTTCTTATACTTGTTTCTAACAGCAGCAGAGGCATTGGATGGAGGTTCTTGAATCCTCCCTGTCACATGATCCAGGAGATCATGATCTTCTAATTTGAGATCTAATATCATCTTCCAGGGATAGAAGTCATCACTTCCGGTCAGCTTGTCATTCTCCTTGAATTCAAGACTAGTGGAACCCATTTCCACGATGATGATTGCTATAGATTGAGTTTGTCATTGAGTTTGTCTTCACCTCCCTCTGATACCATGTAAAGTTTTGTAGATGTTCTATGCTAGTAGCAATTTCACTTTTCTTTCGGCAATCATACAAGTAGTTAAGCAAAATGCAGATAGAACATATAAGTAGATCTTACAGAAGACAAATCAGAAACAGGAAAAATGTGTGTATTCGTTTCGGCGGTCAACAGGATGCTTCAACCAGCAAAGTCTCCTTTGGTCGGCCAGCCCAGCATGTGTCACAACAACCCTCCAAACTGTAGATGAGTCAACCCAAGTCAACTCTGCAAAAGTCAACGCTGTCCTGAAAAGTCAACGCAGGGGCAGCAAGCTAAAAGTCAACGCAGCAGCAAAACGGTCAACCCTTTGACCTCGATTTTTGTGCCAGGTAGTACAGCCTTCATAAATCGAACCTTCCACAAGTTTTCAGCTTGTTTGGACCAAGCGTTGACCAAAGTCAACGGCCCTTCCAGGTGAGGCGAAACCACAGCGACAAATCAGTATGACTCGGCCAAGTACGGTTGTCCTCTTTCTCCTTCACACGTATGGGCTGAAACTGCTTGGTCTTGGTAGCTCGTACTCTAAGATGAGAGAGGAATATGTGAGTTGTGATGATGATGAAAATCTCAACTTTTCACGTATATATCCATCCTTGAGGGTGTGTGACACATACGGTGAGCATGCGACCTACATTACAAAGCGCCGACCTTGCACATATAATTTATTAAAAATAATAAATTCCAAATATAAGTTCTGCTCATCGGATTAAGACATATTTTATATGGATTTTACACCTCTCAGAAAGAGGAATCCAACAAAAATATTAGCCTCTTAATCTGAGCATCTTAATATGGAGTTTGGACCTAGTTGTCCAAATTTAACATAGCATAGTGCACATATGACAAAGGACACACATGATTTTTCGGACAAATGTCCCTGGGAAAACCCAATGCGAGAAAACCGGTGCAACAATCTTCGAGGGTTTTATTTATTAAGCAGAATATTTGAATACATCTAGGGCACCAGTAGTGGTTTGCCCCACAGAGAAATTCACGGCAGTAGTACCTTATCACTCTAAGATAGAAAATATGGCTGATTTAAACCCTTCAGGAATGACTGAATACGAGCCCTTTTTGGCCCACTAGAACCCTTAACGCAGCTCCTCCAGCCTCTGCGTCAGCCCCTATAGCCCAGGGCAGCCTCTGCGTCAGCCCCTATAGCCCAGGGCAGCCTCTGCGCAACACAGGCTGCCCCTGCGTCACTCTGAAGGCCTCTGCGCTGCCTCTATGTCACCCTCTGCGTGGTCTTTGCGTTAGCTTGGCTGGGCTGCGTCCCTCCTGCTGGCCTCTGTGCTGCCTGGTACGGTACTGCCTCTCTGATGTATGTATTCTCGGCCTCAAATCAGAACATCCCTTGCCGATCTGCCCCTCACTAGCACTGCAAGCACTGCAAGCTCACTCGAAAATTCTCAGCAAACTGCGCCCTAGAATTTCGACTTAGCTCAAGTGCTGCTACTCTGTGTGTCCCCTCCAACTGACCCTAAGTCTTTCTTTAATACTTTTCTCGTTGAGAAATCAATGGCCGTGATCTAATCACTAATCAACGGCTAAGATTAGAGAAAGCTTGATCCACGTCACTTAGAACATTCTCACATGTGTAAATTAATTTACTTTAATTTTTCAATTTCCCTAGGTTAGACTTAGGGTCCCCATTAAAAAATTTAATTATTTGATTAAATTTTACACTAGGTGGAATTTCTCCAAACAATTTCTGAGTCTTGGAGGTCTCATGTGTTCTAGCCCCTCCACCAAGTTTCAGAGCTAGAGCACATCCGATGCTACCCAAAATCTCAACACTCCCTCTTAGCGAGGAATGTGCTCTAGTAACACTTCACCACTGAAGCATCACCCCAATCTCTAGCATCGGTCTCTGCGCTGCCCTCCATCCACCACGCTGCTGCTTTCTGTAATGCTGCCCATGACTCTGCCACAATCACTGCCACATCTGTACTGCAGCTCCCTCTCAATTTGCTGCATCATGCTGCCTATAGCACTGCCACTGCTAACTGCTACACTGCAACTCAGTTGCTGAGAAGTAAGCAACTGAAGGACAAACACCCAATCACTGACAGATAAGTCAGTCTGGGTTGCATCTCACCACTGATGCACCCTTTGCTGCTGCTCTGCGCCGTCTCTACGAGCCTCTGCGTTGCTGCTGCTCTGCATTGCGTAAGCACTGCCCCTCTGCGCTGCTAAAGTCCCATCAACCTCTGCGCTGCTGCTTCCATGCTGCTGCCACTGCACTGTGCTGCGCTGCTTTACTCTCCAGCGTCCCAGCATTGCCTCTGCTTCTCCATGATCTTCTGCACCCACTGCTCCAGTCATCTTGCTACTGTCTTAAGGTGCCCGTATCTCGTATGCGATCAAAGAGTTTGGGTACCTCAAGGATCCTGCCTACCATCATCTGTAGCTCACTCTACAAATCTATATCACCCCACCTCTTGTCTCGAGGTACATGAGCACTCATGGCCACATCATCTTCGTTGCCACTGTCCCCTTTCGCCGCTGCTACCTTGAAATCTAAAGCTTCCATGTCCTTCCTCTTAGGACAAGTACTGACGAAGCGTCCAAGTTCGCCACATCTGAAGCACCGGACCTTGGATAGGTCCTTCTTCTTCTTCCCTTGCTGCCATTATCCCTTAGATGCTAGGGCTACATCTTCCTCCTCCTTCTTTATCTTGACTCCTCCGTTGCTGAATTCCCTCTTGGTCACCCTCTAGATCTCTTCTCGTCGAAGGATTGCCCACATGTCTCCCCAATTTGGGAGTTGTGCTCTGCCCAAGATTCTTTGGACAAAGTTCTCCCACTCATTGGTGACTGCATTTAGGGCAGTCCTCACCATGAGCCCATCATCCGGAGTTGCCCCCATGGCAATCAGCTGGTCTCGGATAGTCTGCAATCTGAAGGGGAGGGGATCGATCTCCTCTCCCTTGTGCATTTGGAACATTCGCATCTGGTTCTCTAGAAGCATCTTTTGTCGGACAGAGTGACCTTGATACAACGTGGTTAGAGCTGTCCACACCTCATTTGCCGTCTTTTTCTTGGCAGTGTGCTGGACCGCGTGATCCTTCACTCCATCCATGATCATTCACATTGGTCGACATAGCTAGGTCATTCTCTGTGTGGTCTCTGATATCATACTCCTCTAGGACTGTCAAGGTTCTGGTTTTCCAGATTGCAAAGTTAGATAGATCGTCTAACCTACCCTGATCTCTCAGTCTATACGGAGCCATCTCTGCTAAAACAGTCGAAACAGGTCCTCTTCTCCCTTCTACAGCTGCTGCACTCAATAGAAGATCGGATTTGGGTTTCTTGGCGATAGAAACCCTCTAGAGAAACTGCTTCCTCTGACAACTAATTTCCCTCCTGGAAATCCTCTGCCAATTCTGCCGAATCAACCCTCTATGATCACCCTCCTGATTGAATCTCAGATTTCTTGGAAAAAATCTGCTGAGGGACTGTTTCCCCTTACTTTGTCACCTTTGCTAGGCATTGTTCTGCACCAACATAACCAATGCCCCACCAACAACTTCGAAGATCAGAAGCTGTACTTCTAGCCCCGACAACTGGCACAACGTCTCTCCAACTTAGACTGCGTCACCCTTGCGTCAGCTTGATAGGCTCTGTGTGAGCAGACTGGCTCTGCATCCCATCTGCTGGGTCTGTGTCCTTCTTGGTGTTGCGCTGCCTTCTCCCGGATTTGTGCTGCTTCAGCTGCCCTTCTTGCAGCAAAAACCTTTAGCCTGTTGCTGATGGCTTCAACTTGATCTGCAATCGCTCTAATACCATGTGAAAATTTTTGAATACAAAATTACAAAAACCCTACTGCAGTATCTTGATTTACTTCTCCTACTTATGATTTAATTACACAAGTTATTTTCAAAAATATTCAAAAAATAGCGAAGTGAACACAGCTAGCAGCCTACACATTTACAAATCATTTACTGAAGCATAGCGCATATATGACAAAGGACACACATGATTTTTCGGACAAATGTCCCCAGAAAAACCCAATGCAAGAAAACCGGTGCAGTAGCTCTTTGAGGGTTTTATTTATTAAGCAGAATATCTAAATACATCTAGGGCAACAACAGTGGTTTGCCTCACAGAGAATTCACGGCAGTAGTACCTTATCACTCGGAGACAAAAAATATGGTTGATTCAATCCCTTCAGGAATTACTGAATACAAGCCCTTTTTGGCCCATTAGAACCCTCAACGCAACGCCTCCAACCTTTGCGTCAACCCCTCTAGCCTAGCGCAGCACAAGCTACCCCTGTGTCACTCTGAAGGTCTCTGTGCTGCCTTTGTGTGGTCTCTGCGTCAGCTTGGCTAGGCTGCAACCCTCTTGCTAGCCTCTGCGCTGCCTGGTATGGTACTGCCTCTCTGATGTATGTATTCTCAGCCTCAGATCAAAATATCCTTTGCCAATTTGCCCCTCACTAGCATTGCAAGCTCAGTCGAAAATTCTCAGCAAACCACACCCCAGAATTTTGACTTAGCTCAAGTGCTACTACTCTACGTGACCCCTCCAACTGACCCCAAGCCTTCCTTTAATACTTTTCTCGTTGAGAAATCAACGGCCGTGATCTAATCACTAATCAACGGCTAAGATTAGAGAAAGATTGATCCACGTCACTTAGAACATTCTCACTACATGTGTAAATTAATTCACTTTAATTTTTTTAGTTTCCCTAAGTTAGACTTAGGGTCCCCATTAACAAATTTAATTATTTGAATAACTTTTACACTAGGTGGAATTTCTCCAAACGATTTCTAGGCTTTGGAGATCTCATGTGTTCTAGCCCATCCACAAATTTTCGGAGTTAGAGCACATCGGATGCTACCCAAAATTTCAACAGTGACAAGTTCCCCGTTCCTAATCTGGGACTAATACAATTAATGTAATCAACTTACAACAGTCAAATAGGAGTCTTTTGGCCAAGAAGCCACAAGTGGGGGGTTATCTCTTTTTTCCAAAGTTTCCTAGGACTTGCACTTGGCTGTGACCAAAAACACAAACACAAGCAGATTCCAAGGGAAATATGTTGGGGAGATTTGAACCTTGGTTGGGGATTAGGCCGAAATTATATCTTCATCTTCAACAGTCTATGTTTGAAACAATTTTGTATTATAAATGTATCTTGTACCATTGGATATCATTGAATTGAAGATTCATCACTTTTGTGTTCCTTGTCTTTGTGCATGTGCCCTTTCTAAATAATCTCTATTTGGTATAAAATGCATTCTTTAACTATTAAAATAAGCCACATGTAGAAAATCCATGAAAATTCTAATATGCTTGAATGAACAAATCTGAAACTAACTTGTAACCCAAGACACAAAATTTTCTCTACTTATTTTATGGCAGGATAGAACATAAATAAATCACATTCACACAGAAGCAAAACACATTAATTTTTCTAGGGAACCCAACTGAGAAAACCCTCTGCTTGATTGAAAGAATAATGAACAATAGATCTCTTACAAAAACAATCTTGTTTCAGTGGAAACCAATCTAGTTTTCTCTGCTTGAACTAAGCTGAAACACTCCTTACAAGACTCTGATCCCTGCTTCCCTATTTCCTTGCACAAGTCCCAAGGAAATTCTCCTATAAATCTGCGCACAATCCTCTTCTTGGTATGCTGATCCTCTCACAAGATCACAAACACACAAACTTGTGCTCTCTATTGCTTTGTCTCACCAACTCGTGCTCACAAAACAATGAATACAATTGTGCCTTTCGATCTCCTTACAAGCAATTCGAATTAGATAATTCTGGCAAGTTCTAGTTTTGGAGCTCAAACTACTGATTGATGAGTTAACTAACTCATGCAACTCGTCTTGCCTCAAATTAGAAGTTGAGACTCACACGTTTGTCTTTTCCCAATAATAACTTGCACTAGAAGACAACAGATTGAGCCTTCTATATCCACGCATAAGTCAAACTGATTCATGAACTGTCCTAACTTATAGGAACTCGCTCTAACTTTTAGGATTTCGTCCTAATTTTGAGGAATTAGCTCCTAACTTATAGTAATTGGTTCCTAACTTATAGGAACTTGTGCATGCTAAGGAAAAAATTACTCCTGGTCTCTTTGACTAAGGCACAAGTCAAAGGAGGACCTTTCTCACTACTATTTTCAACACTCCCTCTTAGCGAGGAAGGTGCTTCTGGAAGAAGTTAGAAACTCATCCACCTGGATCTGTCTCCAATACTACCATCTTTTCTGCTACCGTAGTTGCTCCCTCTGAACTAGAGGACTTCCCTGCTTTCTTGTGCGGAACCTGATCTGAAGACCTGTTCTTTCCTACCATGCTCTGCGAGTCCATTTCAGTCATAAGTGCCATGTAACCTGATGGGATATGTATGCCATGGAGCTGTCTTCTACCATGAGCCTTGGACAACACACATGTGGGAAATTGTTAGTTGGAGGTGTCTCGCCCATACTTTTGGTTGAGTGATTCCCTTGGTTCTTTGTTTGTGGACACTTTGAATGTTGTTGGAGCTTGATTGCATGGTCATTTAATTAATTTTGGTGAATTAGTTGAAGAGGTTATGCTCTTGGCTGTTTTTTGAAGTTGTTGCAACTAAGTCCACTATTTTATCATTGTAGACCTGGTTGTTGGAGTTAGATTAAGATATATTATTTTGTTTCCTAGAATATTTTATTGGCGTAAGTTGAGATCTCAACAAACTTTTTACTACTTTTAATAAGCAAGTTGTTGAGAGTCTTACCTTTATTGTATTCCTTGGAGATAAAAGTGGATAATTTGACAGTGACAAGTAGAAATGAAATGAAATTATAATAATATCCACTGATGACCAAAATATGTCAAGGGACTGTAATGTACAACATTTCGAAATGGTGATAAGGGGAGTGAAAAATTCATCTCCCAAAAGTACAATAGAAAACCTAAGCTAAGAGAACAAAAAGAAAAGGAAATCCCTAAATTCTTGTGTGACCTCAGTTCTTTATGAATGATTTTGTGATCCTAATTCGGAGCTTCTGTCTTTCAATCTCTTGCTTCTGTTAACATAATCTCGTTCTTATGCATAATTCGTATCTTATTGGAAGCTTGTTCAAATTTGTCTAGCCTAGGGTTGTCTGTTCTTAACAGTGAGTGTGAAACTGTTGTTTTAGCTATATAAGATTTTTCCAGTTCTTTATTGTAAGGCACATGCTTCTAGCAAGATTGCAACTATATTTCATTTTAGGCAATGAACTATTAGTAACAACTAGTGGATGCAGAGCAAATTGCAGTGCATGAATGGAAGGTGTTGGCTATTGTAGAAATTTAATCACAAGAAAGTTAAAATCTGTGAATGAATAGCTTGCCCAACCGTATGGTGGTTTTATAAGAAAATGATCTATCAGACATGAAGGCTGGAAGTATGGTGTTTTTCTGTTATCCAAACTCAAATTTAAATAAATAAATCGTTGCTCTTTATCCTTCAGAGATAATGCCGTATCTGTGCACTGGGCTTTTGGTCCTGCATTTCTCAGAGGGTGCACTTTTATGCATTTTGAAGATGTGCTACTTTTAGTGTAGAGAAGAGCTTTCTTCCATTTTATTTTTGAATTGGAGCAAAAGACTGAGCTGTACATCATTTTGAAATGCACAGATATCAGCAGCATTTGATGCATCTATTGACATTGCTGGTGGCAGAGTTAATATCCATGTTCTCATGACTTTAGCTGCATTTGCATCCGTGTTTATGGGAAACAGCCTGGAAGGTGGTTTGCTTCTTGCCATGTTTAACCTTGCTCATATTGGTAAGATTGGAGACTATTGACTTTGATTATGTAATGGTGCACTGTTTTTTTTATTATTTTCTATATGATGTCAGGATGCTATTGTTTCCTCTACTTGTACTCCTCATGTCTCTGAGGGAACTGTCCATGTAGCGGAGGAATATTACACAAAACGAGCAATGGGTGATGTCAAGGCACTAAAGGAAAGCAATCCGGAGTTCGCTCTTGTTTTGGATGCATTTGATTCAGCAATACCTCATCAATTTTCCTCAATGGTTTCCAAACGTGTTCCTGTGCATGATTTGGAAGTTGGTTCATACATATTGGTCCGGGCTGGTGAGGTATGCACATCTCTTTATTTGTTATTTTTCAATATGTATCACTCTTACGTGGGTTTTTTCATGTGATGAAAAGAAGTTGTTTCTCATCTGAAGAGAAGTCCTAGCCTTTAGAAGTTTGTTGGATGGTATTATTATTTGTGATCACTTGGATAAGTTCTCTGTCTCTGTGTTTATATGTGTAATTGATGGTAATTTAGTTTTTTGAGACTGGAATAGTTTTCTCAATATTTTGAGCATTCCTTTTTATCTTTTCTACTTTTGTGGCCATTCCATTTCCAATCAACTTTTCTTGATGGTATTGCAATTTATCCATATCATGCTTTGTGGCATTGAAAATAGAAGCCAACTGTGACTGGCAAGCTTTATAGCATCATCCATGTTCAGGGTCTCCATTATGAATCTTGATTTCAACTGAATGGTAATTTTTTCTTCAACCATAACCAAGAAATCTATTTAATATAAATCTGCATCTGGGGTGCAGCAGTGCACCATAGTTACATCAAAATCTGTCTTCTGGCCATGTTCTCCAGGCATGATCAAAGGCCAATATTTTATACAATACATCAATCCAAAAACATCATAATTCTTATTCCTTACTGTGTATACTATACAGAAGGTGCCCAAAATTTGACATGTTTTTACCAGTGTTCCATGGGGATGCGTCCCCCAGGGTTGGGTGCACACACCCATTGCACCCATGCACCTGGGATGGGGGGACGTCTGGGGAAACGTTTCCCCATGTCCCCTTTTCGGGGAGACGTGGGTATACAAAAGAGGGGACGTTTCCCCAATGTGGGGGCACGACTCCCCAAAAAGGATGCTTTTGGGTGTTCCTCCTCAGAAATGGCTTGGCGTCCCTCCTTAATTTTGCTTGAAAATGATAATTTATGAGTGAGGAAGCTTAATTTTCAAACCTAGGGCCCTACTAATGCTATGTAATTAATGGTAATGTTAAATTCTTAAAGTAAAATTGACATTTTCCTTTATAAATTTTTAACATTACCACGAAATGACTCTGGATGTTTGAGAGTGGTTCCAACCTCATCGAACTTCATATGGAAAAAATAGAATTTCATATCCCAGTCAAAATTCAGCAGACTTAACAGTTTTCAAGATTTCAGGATTGGGGGGATTACAATGTTTCCATTGGATTCTATCAAGTATGTGGGTCTAGAACTAGCATTTAATCAAGTGCACAAAGCCCAAATTCACCCCTTTTGATGGGGGAGATGCTCTGCTCAATTTTGTCTAGTAGCCCTTGAAATTTAAATAAAAAATAAATAAAAAATAAAAAAAATAAATAAAAAAAGAAAATTAAAACTAAAAAGAAAAATACATAACAAATATCAAAACCTAAACTAATTTGCAATCCCTGACTCACTCATTTGACTTACCAAGCTTACCTCTAATTGGATTAGCACACAGTGCTATCTGATCAACCTATCTGGTTCCCAGATCTAGAAGACTTCGAAATAGAGGTCTTTTGGCCCTCGTACCCAAAGCTCCAAGAATAATTAAGGCTCAATCTTACTTTTTGTCTGTGAATTTCTCAGTATTCCCTCCTCTGTCTGTGAAAGGCAAAAAAAACTCCCCCTCTTTATGCCCTCTTCGTCCTCCTTATACCTCCAAAGTGTCACCGCCTTCCCCATTATATTAAGGTTTTTCCCTCACCTTCTGTCGGTCACCTGGTATCTCGATTGGTCTGAAGAGGTGGTCACACTTATGAGGGATAGTCATAAGTTTATATTCCTTTAATTCATGAGACACAAAGTTTTAAAGAGTTTCCTTTTTCATTTAAAAGAAAATTAATTCTATTTATTGACCATGCATTTTTGTTATAGTTTATTAGTTCTGTAATATCCCCAAAGGGAAATAACCAGTAATAAACAGAAATATGCCAGACAGATATAGAAAATACAATACTGAACCAGATCACTGAATCATGACACATGTAATACCAGAAACTGAGCCATTTTATTAATCAGAAAGTACATAGAGAGGAGTAAATCAGAATCAGTGCACCTATCCTTGCCCTAGGCAAGTGATGACCCTCCCATACAAGAAAATGGCTGCAACAAGGACAGCGTCCTAGCTGCCCTGAAGACTGAAGAGGAACTGCGCTGGTACTGGGGCTGATCTCAAGCTGCAAACCCTCACAAATGGAAAACGCTGTCTCTGCTAGTGACAGCGCAGAAACAGGTGAAGCACAAATCCCTCAACCCTCCAGACAGATGAACCTGCTACAGAATACTGGAAAACGCCGTTGAGCTCCTCTCACAATAGTTTGCTCCTCAGATCTGCGTCCCACCTGATGGATCTGAAGCCTCCAATCAAATCTGCGTCCTTCCCTTCCTGATCTGCGTCCTCCAATACCAGATCTACTGCCAAACCTTCAGATCTATGCTAGATCTGGAACTATCTCCTCAGATCTACAACCTCTAGGGCTAGATCTGGTGTTATCCCTTCAGATCTGGACTAGATCTATCAATATCTCCTCAGATCTGTCACTCCTCAAGCTGGATCTAGTGCTAAACCTCCAGATCTGCAACATACAAGACTAGATCTGCAACATACAAGACTAGATCTGCAAGATCTATCCTTCCCAAAGCTGGATCTAACAATAAGCCTTCGGATCTGCAACCCTTACCTTCAGAAATGGACAGCGTCCTCACTCTAGGGCTAGACAGCGTCCTTCTGCCTCCCTAAACAGCGTTTTCTCTGCCAGACCAGAACTGCGTCCTCCTTGGACAGCGTCCTTCCTCTCTTGCTCTGCGCAGCCACAAGAAGGCTTTTCTCCTCCTCAGATATGCTTCAGAAACTGCTGCTGCTGCTACTGGAACTGAAAAGTATACTCAGGACAAACCTTACTAGGGCGGGCACTCGAAGTCCCCCGAAGCTAAGGGTGAAACCAGAAAAACCTTACCAGGGCGGGCACTCGAAGTCCCCCGAGGCTAAGGGTGAGATCTCCGACCGGAGACACTCGTGCACTAAACAGTGCTGCAGACCGACTAAACAACCGACGTGCTGAAGCAGACAGAAGTCCAGCTATCAATAATAATATCAAAACATGAATGCCCAAATGAGGTGAGAACCCCTCCTTTTATAATGCCAAACTCCCTCCAAAACTTAACTGCGTCCTTCACCTTGCAGTTACCCTTGGGTCAGCGTGAGGCCTCCCCTCATATACGTGTGGACCCCCAAGGCCCCCTCTTTAAGTTATAACGTTAATCAACTAGGAAAACACTTTAGTTTATAAAGTGAGGTGACTAAAGTGAGGTGACCCCTCTTATTTCTCACTTTATTTATTATTTCCAACTAAAGCGGCAAAATTAAACAAAAATGAGATATTCCAATTAGCAAGGCTAATTGGGAATATTACAAGTTCATATCTTATAAATTAAAACTAATTATTAAAATTGTTTGCGTTTTTAATTATTAAAGTGATAATGTCATACGTCCTTTGAACATATTTGTTTAGTTCCATTTAGTTAATATAACATATACAATTTCTTTTAGTTACTATAATAAATAATATATAATTATAATTCCCTTTTTTTTTTGTAAGCTGGGTAGGATTACATCTTCATCATCATGTCCAAATACATCACCCCGATCGGGGCGGGGAATTGAACTGGTGACTTTACATCAAGGAGTGCCTTAACAACGCAGCCGATCACAGTCTATCCAAGACCCCGTGGACAATTATATTTCCCTTTTATTTTGTATAGACCAACCTATTTACTCAGTACTTCAATAATTAATTTATTACCCTATACTTGGACATTTTTCATAATTAGTTAGTATGTTTACTAGTGCAGTACATACGATGCATGCATATGTAGCTATCGTATGCATGCTAATATTCTTGTGCTCTCCCTATAAAGAGAAATGGGTCATTACTTGATGTCACCATCATGAAGCCTAGAATGATGATGTGGGGCTTGATTGATGACGTTACGATAATGAGGGTGGTTTTTCTTGATGATGCACATTTGTTGATGAGGAGATGGCTTGGAGTAAGGAGCACTCTTTTGACCCATCCTTAACATGTTTTTGATGGAGATCTTCACCATTGGAGGATGAAATCGCGTGACACACTCTTTTGCTCACACATGTGGTCTAAAAGGAGGCCTTTTGTTGCGTTTTATCATTGAGATATATATCTTTTGGGTTGGCTTGTGACCTACTTGTAAAACTTAAAATATTATTTTAGGCTTTTTAGTCTATTTTTGCCCTAAATTGACTTGGTTGCCCTTATATAAATTGAGGAAAGTTGATTTAGGAGGATCATTGTCACACACACTTATTATTTCTCTTGTCAGGGAGTGCACCTTGGTTCTCTTGTCTCATGGATGCAATGGGTCACTAAAGGATAGTGAATTGTCTTGGCGACGATAAAATTGTTGAGAGGATTTTCTCATAGATTGATGAATTGGTGCTATGGTGAATTCTGCTATTTTTATTATTTTTTTCCATTTTGCAATGTTGTAGAATTAGGGTTCCTGTGAAGTTTTCATGATATGTTGAATATTTTATGGCTCTAAAATATGCCTGTTGCCCCATAATCTGGTAGGTCTTGTGAGAGGCCTCACAAGGCAAGAGCCTAGACTAAGACAAAACAATGAGGTGGATGCCACTGTCACCTCAACGCTCCACCTCCTGTTCTTTAGTAGAATTTTGCCACAGATGAGGCTTCCCAGTATATATCACCTAAGGGTATTCTAGGTTAATAGGATCAAGGTGATGTTTTAGGAGGCTTGATCAAGGCACTTCTTGTTACTTGCTCAGTTGTACCTAGTAGAATAAGGAGGATTCCATTGCCCAATGGATAAGGCACCAGACAATTTTTTTCAAATTCAAAAGTCTAGTAGGGCAATTTTGCCCCTTTCTCTCTCTCTATTCTTCTATCTCCTTCTCTCTATGCAAATTTCGTACCCCATGTGGGATTGTAAAAATGTTGCTAGCATGATGAACTTATGTAAAAGGCTTAGACCCTTAAGACTTGGTTACTAAGGAAGTTGTTCGAGAGTGTTTTTTTTTCATTTAATTATTTCTGCTTTTTAGTGGTAAATAATTAATTGAGTTTTTTCACTCACAACCTCCAAAGTTGGAGTGCATCTTAATAACTGGGCCTTGAGTGTGTTTTCTAAGTCTAGGGTCAATGGATATTACTGTTGAGAATTTGGTAGGTCATAGTTTAATTCAATTCTCTTACTTGATAACTGCTTGTGTTATACTTGTTATGCTTCTATTACTTAGATCTTGTCTTCATTAACTTATTATGTTCTTCATCAAGTCAATTATCAAAACACAAGAGACAGAATTTTGGCTTTTCAAGCCAGGGCCAAAACCTCTCCCTCTTGGAGAGGAAAACCCGAAAGTAATTCTTCTTCTAGATCTTCAACTGACAAGTATCATGACCATGACATAGACCCTTGACACCAATATGCCTCCAAGACCCTTGTCACTTGCTCTTTTAGGCTCCTTAAGGTGATCTTCCTTTTCTGCACTGCTTTGCACCAACACTAGGAAAGCTCGGTTCCTAGCCCTAACCAGTGAGTTGCTTTTCTACCCTTCTTTGATCTAGCCTCAGCCTCCTAGAGAATTATCCTTGGTCTTCTTGCTGCACCCTAGATCCCAAGACAAAGATCACCTATCTTGCTTTAAGGCTTCTTCTTCACGCTGTGTGTATTCTTTTCTTCTTAGAGATATCCGAGGGTTGTATTGCCTTTGCCTTATACACCTATTCTTCACTTAGGTAGTCCTTGACCTATCTGAACTAAACGAGGTAGGAACAAGCCTTTCCAACATAGATTATTCTTCACTGAGGCACCTCCCTTTCGCACTGATTACAGTCCTTGTCTCGCACTACAATTGCAAACCTTCTTCTAAGATAAGTAGATCCAAGATTGAGATGTGATAGCCCTTCTTCTTCGGTGAACTGTCTACCTTTTTCGCACCAAAACACAAACCTTTATTTCGCACTTAAATGTAGACCTTATCCAAACTGTTGTAGTTATTGTTGATTTTTTGTAGCATCCGGAAGTGTTCCAAGTCTCAAACTTTGTAGGGAGGCTTGGACAACAACATTCCAAAGAATAATTATTTTAATGAAGACCCTAAGTCTAAACTTAGGGAAATGAAATAATTAAAGGGTATTAATAAGTCAGAGTGTGAATCTTCCAGAAAACAAGGATCAAGTCAAGTTTTAATCTTAGCTATTGATTAAACTTCTAATCTGGGCCGTTGGTTCTCCAACGAGAAGATTATAAAAGAAGGCTTGAGGGTCATTTGGAAAACAAGTCGGGCATACACTCAGTACCCGAAGGAGATCGATTTTGAAGTAAGAGAATTTGATTTCAGTGGGAGAGTTGCAGGGCGAAGAGTTTGCAGAAGAAAAAGGAGGAGGGAGTCAGAAGTGATCGAGGTTAGGGACAGAGGGAGGCAATGGGCCACTGGAGGTAGCTCTGGGTTGCAACGCATAGAACCCATGCAGACCCTACGCAAACTTACGCAGTCCAGCGCTTTGATTGCGTGGAGAAACACGTAGATAGGCACAAGGGCCAACCGAGGTTGATGAGGGTGTCAGAGAATTGTTCGAGGGAGCCGTGAATTCTGTTTTAGGTGTTTCAGATTTTATTTGCCAATATTTTTCCTTGTAAATATATCATTTGCTGAAGAATTAATAAAACCCTCATCTGCTGCATCGGTTTTCTCGTATTGGGTTTTTTCAGAGACAATTGTCCAAAAATAATTGTGTACATGTGATTGATTCTTGTGCTTATGTCCTTTACTGTTCATTTCTTTGCATATGTATTTGTGAATGTTGCAGTAGTATTTATTTCGATATTTGCCAGAATATTTATGAAAAATAACTTATTGAAATAAGTAGGAGGAATAAATCTATCACTGCAACTGTATAGTTTTCATATTGAAATTTTCACAGCTATGAGGCCACAGTCCTCTTATTTATAGAGGCTATTCCACTGTCCTAGGCCGACATGTCTAGCTGAGAGTGAGCTGACTTCATCAATGGAGGATCTTCAACATATTTTGAGTCGACTTCAAGGAGTTAAGTGACGAGTTCTTGGAGCATATATTTGCATCATCAATTTTTCGTTTCACAAGTGTAACATGACTTCATGTACATGACTCTAATTATATTTATGATAAGACAAATCCCTAAAGATATCAAGAAGAAGTCTTTGACCTATAATAAAAACTTCTTGCTTATGAAACCCATGAAGCAAGTATTTACAAAATACATTTTATTATCTTTGTCTTCTTCATTAAATAAATTCACAATTACAAGTCATTATGAAGACCAAACCTAGTTACACTTTCCAACACTCCCTCTTAACTAGGGAGGTATTCATAATGGTACATGGTCACTTTTAATCTGAAGAGTCTCATAAGAAGAATTTTGATTGGTAATCCATCTGTTATAGCATCATACTATCCAGCATTGTCACAGTTCAAGGCCTTGACTAACAACTCCATCTCTCCATGAGACCAAGAGCTACATGTTGGTGAGACCAATGATTATAGACACCTTCATTTTTGTCTCCAAGGTACATACTCCACCCATGTGTTCACTGAGTATGACCTTAAAGGACTATTCTTATTAGGATAGCTAATCCTCAAAGAATATCCATCCTTTCACGACTACTCTTTCCATAGATGTCCTAATACATCTCAAAAGAGTATTAGATGCCAAATGATTACCCAATCCTGCATTCTATCTTCCAAGTTCCAGGTGAAGACCAGAATGATGTGTCTATTTCTCCTTCTTAACTAGGGAGAACATATTCCTAAGTTTTCTTCTTGGCTTAGGAATTACCGAGTTTCTTCCAAGTAAGAAACTTATTAACTAGGCTCCCTCTTATCCAATGACTTGTCCAAGCTCCCTCTTAGCCAAGGACTTGTCCAGGATCCCAGGGACTTGTAGTAGCAATGATGAAAATATCTAGCTGCTCATGAAGGAATCCATCCATTGATCTCATGAATTGAGGAGCCTTTAAGTTTGAGATCTCTTCATAGGGCACAGAACATCCATCACTTTCATCCATGAGTCATGCCTTCAGAAAGTGATCCATCAATCTTCTCATCTGATCTAGCTTCATGTTATGCTGCTTTCTTTCGAACCATATATCTTCCAAGGATCTTTGTTAAATTTGGACAACTAGGTCCAAACTCCATCTTGTGATGCTCAGATGAAGATTCCAATATTTGTATTGGATTCCTTTTTCGGAGAGGTGTAAAATCGATATAAAATTGATTTTAATCTGATGAGCATAACATTTATTTTGAATTTATTATTTATAATAAATTTAAGTGCAGGTCGGCCTTAAGGTTTTACACCCCCAATAGATGTGTCACACACCTCAATGATGGATATAAATACAGTCAACGTTGGAGAGCTTTTCACTCATCTCATCACACATCTTCTCCTCTGATTATCTACAAGCATTTGAGAAGCAGTTTCATCTCCCACGTGAGAAGAAGGACGAAATCTACTGTAGCTAAAGGACGAAATTTACCGCAGCAAATTTTCTGCAGTTAGGGTTTCTGGGCAAGTTTGACCAGCATTGACTTTGGTCAACGCATGGTCCGTTTGAGCTGAAATTTTGTGGAGAATTCGATTTTTGTAGGTCGTACTCATTGGCACAAAAATCGAGGTCAAAAGATTGACCGAAGTTGGAGCTGCATTGACTTTCTTGTTGTTGCCCTGCGTTGACTTTTTCTGGACTGCGTTGACTTTTCTGGGGTTGACTTTGAGTTGACTGGATAATTGATTTGAGGACTGTTGTGACACATTTTGGGTTGGCCGACCAAGAAGACTTTGCTGGTTGAAGCATCTTGCTGATCGTTGTAACGCACCAACACATTCTCCTGTTTCTGGTTTGTCTTCTATAGATCCACTGGTATGTTCTATCAACATTTTACTTAACTATTTATGTGATTGCTGTTATAAAAGTAAAATTGCATCAAGCATAGAACATCTACAAAAATTTACAATCTTTCATCCTGCCATATGGTTATCAACCTGTGGAAGACATATACTTCCCTTTGGCAGTCCTGCATAAGCTCATCAGATATTATTCAATTATAAATATGATGATCTTTCACCATGACATCCTTCTTGTAGGCATCGACATCCTTCGTATATGTTGACACATCTCCAAAAGATATGTATTGTCAAGGGTCTCCATCTTTCCCGGATTCCTCATCAGAGTCTACATATCTTCCCAGGAGATTTTCTAGTCAAGTCTTCTTGGCTTCCTTGGATGTTGGCTGCCTCTTTTCATGATTGCACTTTTTCGTGATCTCTTCCCTTTTCTTTCTTTCTCCACGCAGTTTTATTTCATTCCCAGGAACTTCCAATATGCAACAGTCCTTGATAGTATATAATCACCTCATATTTCACATGAGGATATATTATGTTGATTTCATCTGGTGTGGAACATGTCTATTGACAACCCGTGTATCAGAAGAATTTTTGCTTCCTTTGATCATACTTCTTCTATTTGCAACCATATGACCCGTTTATATAACTGTAATATTTCCAATTAGCAGCAACTAATTGGTAATATTAATTTTGGCCAGTTTTGCTTTTCTAAAGTTAATTCAGTTAATAAAGTGTGTGATGAGACACATAACGTACACTTAGGAAATAAACATTCCCTAAATTCACTTGAGCTTATAATTATTTGGCAGCGTGGGCCCATGACAGCGCAGTGAGAGAGGGACAACGTGGGCCAAGAGGGATAGCGCAGTTTGGTGGGGCTCGGGTGAGAGCAAGGCTCTCAAAGCATAAAAAGGGGAAGAGGCTCCTCATTCTCTCATTGGATTATGCATCTATGTTTTGTCTCTTGACATTGAGCACGCTTACATTGTTTAGTGAAGTCTACAAGTGCTGTTGAGCATGCAGGTGTTTCCGAGTGGAGATCCCAACCTCGGCCTCGGTGGACTTCGAGTGCCCACTCAGGTGAGGAGATCCACCATTGTTTTCCAGAGTAGAGCTCACAACATCCTTTAGCCAGGAACATGCAATTACTAAGGCGGCGCAGTCACCTTCAGGGATTACACAGTCTTGCGCAGTCACCTTCAGGGACTACGCAGTCTTGGGAGGAGGCAACACTGGGAGAGAGGGAAGGTCAGGGGTTTCAGCCCGGGAGTGTTGTGAAGGGATCAACCCTTCACAAATCGTCCTTTGCAATAGGAGGAGGCCACCATTTGCAGTCTATCAGTTCAGGGCCAACGTACTCACCTGGAGTGTGTGATTTTCCTTAGGAGGTCAAATTCTGGGGTCAGCTATTGTGGGATTTCTTCCTGGGTTTTTCCGGGTT
This sequence comes from Pinus albicaulis, assembly GCA_034641835.2. NCBI lineage: Eukaryota > Viridiplantae > Streptophyta > Pinopsida > Pinales > Pinaceae > Pinus > Pinus albicaulis. Next base: position 313,215,804 of record CM076582.1, on the reverse strand, counting down.
ATTGTAGGAGAGCTTATATCTTGAGTTTCATATTTTTCTGAGCAGGGGAACAACCCCAAACAACAACTCCATTCCAGTAGCAACAACAGTTCCGGTAGTAGCAGCAGCAACAGCATCAAGGGTTACGCAGTCATAGAGAGAGGAGCCATTCCTTGAGGGATTCTGAGAGTATTTCCAGCTTGCCTAGAGCAAGCCAAGGTGCCATCATTTTGATCACATTTGTACCCATTATTATCTTTAAGATTATAATAAAATGGCTTAACGTTTCTCCATATTTGCAGTGTTTTTATGATGTCTCTCTATTCGCTGTAGTTATGTGTATATGTTGATTTATATTACTGTCTATTTCCTATTCAGAATATTACAGTTGTATCAGAGCTTCATTCTTGGCTAAGCCGTGGGGATATTTTTCTATGAACAAAGAGGATTGGCAGAATCTCACCCACCAAAGGCAGTAGAGGTGGAAAATATGGGGGAGTCAAAGAGAAAAGAAGAAGCAACATTTGGTAACATTTTTAAGGCCCTAAATGATTTAGCCAAAGGACAGAAGGGAATGTTGGAAAGACTCAAACAATGGAATACGAATGAGAGCATCCATCAGGAATCCCTAGTTGGGGAGACTTTGGGGGTTTCACAACAGTGTGACTGTGACCACCCTTTACCAGCGACTCACCCACTAGCCTTCAGTAGGCCATTTAGGATCACGATGCCTACATTCTTACCTCCAGTACCAAGTGAGCAAGATAGGCGGCATGATCATATACCCATGGGAGATTATTTCCGAGAATGACAGTCCATGGGGGAAAACTTCAGAGCGACTTTGCCCTTCAGAGATTACTGCTAGCTCAGGCGGGATGAAGAAGGAAGGAATAGTGGGGGGTCTAGCACAGAGAGTTCAGAGTTGCAGCGTACCATTGGGAGGACACCTTTTCCCATGTATGATGGATCCACTAGTTGCACGGCCCGGGATCGGGTGGGAAAGCTGGATACCTCTTTCCAGCTTGATCGAATAACGAAGGGGGAAGCCATCAAAATGGCTACCTCACACTTGGAGGATGAGGGCAAACAGGATCACGGGGAGCATGTGGATACACCCAATATGACGCAGGGGTCACCTGTGTTGGAGACTTCTTTGACCATGTCGGTGACATCCTAGTAGAGAGAGTAGAGCCTACCCCAATAGTGCCATCCATTGAGGTGATGAGCGGGGTAGTGTTTGAGTCTTCGGGTGGTAGCAGCGCGCGACAGATGGGTGAGGTGCCAGGAGATGTATCCACATTTGATGAGGCGCTAGGAGATACAGAGGTATTGGACGATGGTCGCACACAACGGTGTCATCGACTTCGAGCCGACCTTCTAGTTTTGAAAGGGAAGGCCACATCAGTACGAGAGGCTATTTTGTTGCAGATCAAGGAGCTGGAGGGCATGAGAGTGGTTTGTGCCGAGTTAGCGACCAAGTTGGCCCACATTGGGGAACGATTGGATTCCCTAATGGTATAGCTAGAGGGCCCATTGGAGTGTCAGAGCAGCCCCCTTCAGTCATGCATAGACGGGGCTAGCAACATTGTTGGGTCACCTCTTCCCGTTGGAGAGAGAGAGATAGAGCCACCTAGTCAGATCTCATATGTTGACTTGGATAGCGGGATGAGACGATCGGAGTTCCACAGGGTGCAGCATCCACATGTTGAGGTTGGATGGTGAGAGATTTTGAGTTGGTACCCGGTGGAGTGGGTCATGGAGATAGTGGTGGACCCGGGTGTAGTTCAGTTTCCAGGTGCTGGGAATACAGGAACCCTAGATTGGCATTGGGATCCAGGCGGGACTACTTGTCGTTTCCCAGGTAGGGCGATTGACTATGTCTTGGAGGGTACAGTTGGCCTAACAGTTGAGCGTGCACATTCGCTAGGGGAGTTTCGGTCAGCTCCAGTGGCCAACCAGTTTATGGGCAGACTCCTTGGGTTGTCTTGGTATGACACTTGTACGCGGGGTCACAAGGTGATCAACATACTTTGGTAGGAGCTTGTCGGAGGGGGTGGCATTGGCAGGCCACCAGATGGTGCCTTCTATGGAGCCAAGGATTCTTCACCTTTGCGTGGGGCATAGAGTTCGCAGCGGAGCCGAGCAGTAGTGGTACACTACTGACACATAGGGAGATTCACTTCTCGGACCCTTTAGGGAGGGTTTGGAGTGATGATCTATTCATCGGCGGGTATAGCGCTGCGACGATGGAGGTGATGATACCTATTGGGGTTGGTCCGACATGTAGAGACAACTCTAGGCCATCACATCCAAGGATGTGTGGGAGCATCTAGCATTGAACAATGGACTACTGGTGGACATGGAGGTGCATGGTGGTGTACTGTAGTGTGTGGGACTGCATTCTAGAGTAGGAGTGTCCTACATCACATTGAGAACACGCAAGGAGTGACCGGTGCCTTGACACAGACAAGGCATGGGACGGTACAATAGTAGCAGGGGGTATCCAACGGTGTACAGGGGTATGCCGTAGTGTGCAATGGCATGTCGAGGAGTACATGGATGATTGATGGTATGCGAGGTGTACGATGCTGCACATTAGGGTCTTAGAGTAGTGCCTCCAGGGAGACTCACGGATAGGGACACCGGGCATACCTTTGGGGGTAGTTCACCCAGGATCGATGGGGAGACAAATGAGCGATACTTGATGGTATATGTGGGAACTCACACCCCTGACCCTCTTCTATGTCACACACGGGCACAGTTGATTCTGTTGTGTTGTCCTTTGGCACTCTGGGCATGAGTAGCAGGGTACGCGAGGCTCACCCAAGATATTTGGATGACAACACACTAGGGGAGAGACTTCTCAACAGTGGCACCGGGTCGGTGCGCTAGTTGATAGACACAGGTTAGGGGATGAGATGATCATCTGCAGCGGTGGCACATCAGTCATCGCTGAGCCTACTTCTAGGGAGCGGGTCATGAGGGAGACATACATCACTCTTTTCTCAGGGCATGTCGAGACCATGCATGAGCAGAGGATATTGGGTACCGCAGAGGTAGAATCCCAATACATGTTTGTGCTCTAGACAATGTATCGACACGCTATCGAGAGGGTGGATGGCAGACCCAGTGGAGATGGTTGGTAGGGACAGGAGGGATCCACGTACCTTGAGTCAATTGCGAGTATCAGATATCCATCTATTGATTGCATTTAGCGGGTGGCTATTTGTCACATATGGCTTCCAGTGGTCATTAGTACTACACAGAGGCAAATGCAGGGCAGGTTAGCATGCATCATATTTTCCCATGATATATGGATCCGCTATATTGGTCACGAGCAGGGGCTAGAGATGAGGCATGAAGGGATTCCTGCAGTTGTCAGAGCTATGGTGTAGCAGGTCTGACTATGGGATGCAGAGATTCAGTTGATTGATAGCCCATTCTGTCTCATGATGGTCAGAGTCATGATAGAGAGTGATCTAGTTCACTGTTGGGTTGGCACATGGGGGTACACAGAGGCCTTCATCAGATGGCAAGGAAAACTCTCTGTTGCTACATAGATTCAGAGTTGCATTCGGAGGGGTAGGTATTGGCATCATGGCGATGCCCGGGCCGGATGAGCTTGTCTCTCATAGATCCCCTGCCACTAGGTTTCAGGAGAGGAGGATTCACTCTGCACATGATGGGGAGTATCTCATGATCAGAGTAGCGCAACATCAGCATGGTGGTACCTCTACGCGATTAGCAGGAGACTTGAGCATTATACCTCTACACAGCTCGATAACCTCTAGGGGTGAGCTGTATACTACATGGGGAGATCATGTATATCTTCCATCGGGTTTTATCAAGTCACTGATGGAGTGGAGGACTTCATTAGCATGGCAGGATGGTGAGTGGAGTAGGTGGAGCTTCATGTTGGATAGGATTGTTTGGGATCCTAGCATTAAGAGATCCCTTCATATTAGGGTGATGCAGAGGACATGGAATATTTAGTGGCGCATCTGGGACCCAGGCATATTTTGCAGTGATGGTGGGGAGCATCAGCTGGAGAGGAGGCTTGTTCAGGCACTGCTTGAGGACAGACAATTTTTGGCGGGGAGGACTGTAATATTCCCAATTAGCAGCAGCTAATTGGTAATATTAATTTTGGCCAGTTTTGATTTTCTAAAGTTAATTCAGTTAATAAAGTGGGTGATGAGACACACAACCTACACTTAGGAAATAAACATTCCCTAAAGTCACTTGAGCATATAATTATTTGGCAGCGTGGGGCCAGGAGGACGAAGTGGCAGTTTGGGCAGTGTGGGCCCATGACAGCGCAGTGAGAGAGGGACAGCGTGGGCCAAGAGGGGGTGCGCAGTTTGGTGGGGCCTGGATGAGAGCAAGGCTCTCAAAGCATAAAAAGGGGAAGGGGCTCCTCGTTCTCTCATTGGATTATGCATCTATGTTTTGTCTCTTGACATTGAGCATGCTTTTGCTGTTTAGTGAAGTCTGCAAGTGTTGTTCAGCACGCGGGTGTCTCCGAGCGGAGATCCTAACCTCAGCCTCGGGGGACTTCGAGTGCCCGCTCAGATGAGGAGATCCACCATTGTTTTCCAGAGTAGAGCTCACAACATCCTTTAGCCAGGAGCATGCAGTTACTATGGCAGCGCAGTCACCTTCAGGGATTACGTAGTCTTGGGAGGAGGCAGCACTGGGAGAGAGGGAAGATCAGGGGTTTTAGCCCGGGAGTGTTGTGAAGGGATCAACCCTTCACAAATCGTCCTTTGCAGTAGGAGGAGGCCACCATTTGCAGTTTATCAGTTCAGGGCCAACGTACTCACCCGGAGTGCGTGATTTTCCTTGGGAGGTCAAATTCTGGGGTTAGCCATTGTGGGATTCCTTCTTGGGTTTTTCTGGGTTATTGTAGGAGAGCTTATATCCCGAGTTTCATATTTTTCTGAGCAGGGGAACAACCCCAAACAACTCCATTCCAGCAACAACAACAGTTCCGGTAGTAGCAACAGCAACAACAACATCAGGGGTTACGCAGTCATAGAGAGAGGAGCCATTCCTTGAGGGAATCTGAGAGTATTTCCAGCTTGCCTAGAGCAAGCCAAGGTGCCATCATTCTGATCACATTTGTACCCATTGTTATCTTTCAGATTATAATAAAATGGCTCAGAGTTTCTCCATATGTGTAGTGTTTTTATGTCTCTCTATTTGTTGTAGTTATGTGTATATGTTGCTTTATATTACTGTCTATTTCCTATTTGGAATATTACAGTTGTATCAGAGCTTCATTCTTGGCTCAACCGTGGGAATCTTTTTCTATGAACAAAGAGGGTAGGCAGAATCTCACCCACCAAAGGCAGTAGAGGTGGAAAATATGGGGGAGTCAAAGAGAAAAGGGGAAGCAACATTTGGTAACATTTTTAAGGCCCTAAATGATTTAGCCAAAGGACAGAAGGGAATCTTGGAAAGACTCAAACAACATAATAAGAATGAGAGCATTCATCAGTAATCCCTAGTTGGGGAGACTTTGGGGGTTTCACAACAGTGTGACTATGACCACCCTTTACCAGCCACTCACCCACCAGCCTTCAGTAGGCCAACCAGGATCATGATGCCTACATTCTTACCTCCAATACTGAGTGAGCAAGATAGGCGGCATGATCATATACCCATGGGAGATTATTTCCGAGAATGACAATCCATGGGGGAAAACTTCAGAGCGACTTTGTCGTTCAGAGATTACTGCTAGCTCAGGCGAGATGACGAAGGAAGGAATAGTGGGGGGTCTAGCATGGAGAGTTCAGAGTTGCAGCGCACCATTGGGAGGACACCTTTTCCCATGTATGATGGATCCACTAGTTGCACGACCCGAGATCGGGTGGGAAAGCTGGATACCTCTTTCCAGCTTGACCGAATAACGAAGGGAGAAGCCATAAAAATGGCTACCTCGCACTTGGAGGATGAAGGCACATTGGATCATGGGGAGCATGTGGATACACCTAATATGACGCAGGGGTTACCTATGTTGGAGACTTCTTTGACCATGTCGGTTGACATTCTAGTAGAGAGAGTAGAGCCTACCCCAATAGTGCCATCCATTGAGGTGATGACCGGGGTTATGTTTGAGTCTTCGGGTGGTAGCAGTGTGCGATAGATGGGTGAGGTGCCAGGAGATGTATCCACCTTTTATGAGGTGCTAGGAGATATAGAGGTATTGGACGATGGTTGCACACAACGGTGTCATCGACTTCGAGCCGACCTTCTAGTTTTGAAAGGGAAGGCCACATCAGTACAAGAGGCTATTTTGTTGCAGAATGAGGAGCTAGAGGGCATGAGAGTGGTTTGTGCTGAGTCAGCGACCAAGTTGGCCCACATTGGGGAACGACTGGATTCCCTAATGGTACAGCTAAAGGGCACATTGGAGTGTCAGAACAACCCCCTTCAGCCATGCATAGACGAGGCTAGCAACATTGTTGGGTCACCTCTTCCCGTTGGCGAGAGAGAGACGGAGCCACCTAGTCAGATCTCATATGTTGACTTGGATAGTGGGATGAGACGATCGGAGTTGCATAGGGTGCAACATCCACATGTTGAGGTTGCATGGCGAGAGATTTTGAGTTGGTACCCAGTGGAGTGGGTCATGGAGATAGTGGTGGTCCCGGGTGTAGTTCAACAGGAGTTTCCAGGTGTTGGGAATACAGGAACCCCGACTGGCATTGGGATCCAAGCGGGACTACCTGTCGTTTCCCAGATCGGCTGATTGACTATGTCTTGGAGGGTACAGTTGGCCTAACAGTTGAGCGTGCACATTCGCTAGGGGAGTTTCGTCAACTCCAGTGGCCAACCAGTTTATGGGCCGACTCCTTGGGTTGTCTTGGTATAACACTTGTACGCGGGGTCACAGGGTGATCAACATACTTTGGTGGGAGCTTGTCAAAGGAGGTGGCATTGGCAGGCCACCAGATGGTGCCTTGTATGGAGCCAAGGATTCTTCACCTTTGTGTGGGGCACAGAGGTCGCAGTGACCGGTGACTTGACACAAACAAGGCAGGGGACAGTATAGCAGTAGCAGGGGGTATCCAACGTGTACAGGGGTATGCTGCAGTGTGCAGTGGCATGTCGAGGAGTACATGGATGATTGATGGTATGCGAGGGTGTACGGTGCTGCACAGCAGGGTCTTACAGTAGTGCCTCCAGGGAGACTCACGGACAGGGACACCAGGCATACCTTTGGGGGTAGTTCACCCAGGATCGATGGGGAGACAGATGAGCGATACTTGACGGTATATGTGGGGACTCAAACGCCTGACCCTCATCTACATCACACACGGGCATAGTCGATTCTGTTATTGTCCTTTGGCACTCTGGGCATGAGCAGCGGGGTACGCGAGGCTCACCCAAGATCTTTGGATGACACTCAACACACTAGGGGAGAGACTTCAAAACAGTGGCACCGGGTCGGTGCGCTAGTTGACAGCCACAGGTTAGGGGATGAGATGATCATCTACAGGGGTGGCACATCAGTCATCCCTGAGCCTACGCCTGGGGAGTGGGTCATGAGGGAGACATGCGTCACTCTTTTCTTAGGGCATGTCGAGACCATGCATGAGCAGAGGATATTGGGTACTGCAGAGGTAGCATCCCAGTATGTGTCTGGGCTCCAGACAATGTATTGACACACTATCGAGAGGGTGGATGGCAGACCTAGTGGAGATGGTTGGCAGGGACAGGAGGGATCCACGTACCTTGAGAGTCAATTGCGAGTATCAGATATCCATCTATTGATTGCATTCAGGGGGTGGCTATCTGTCACATATGGCTTCCAGTGGTCATCGGTACTACACAGTGGCAAACGCAGGGCAGGTTAGAATGCATCATATTTTCCCATGATATATGGATCCTTTATGTTGGTCACGATCAGGGACTAGAGATGAGGCACGGAGGGATTCCTGCAGTTGTTAGAGCTATGGTGCAACACGTCCGACTATGGGATGCAGAGATTTAGTTGATTGATAGCCCATTCTGTCTCATGATTGTCAGAGTCATGACAGAGAGTGATCTAGTTCACTGTTGGGTTAGCACATGGGGGTACGCAGAGGCCTTCATCGGATGGCAAGGCAAACTTTCTCTGTTGCTACATAGATTCAGAGCTGCATTTGGAGGGGTAGGTATTGGCATCATGGCGATGCCTAGGTCGGATGAGCTTGTCTCTCATAGATCCCCTGCTACTAGGTCTCAGGAGAGGAGGATACAGTCTGCACATGATAGGGAGTATCTCATGATTAGAGTAGCGCAGTATTAGCATGGTGGTACCTCTACGCGATTAGCAGGAGACTTGAGCATTACAGCTCTACATAGCTCGATAACCTCTAGGGGTGAGCTGTATACTACATGGGGAGATCATGTATATCTTCCATCGGGCTTTAGCGAGTCACTGATGGAGTGGAGGAATTCATTAGCATGGCAGGATGGTGAATGGAGTAGGTGGAGCTTCATGTTGGACAGGATGGCTTGGGATCCTGGCATTGAGAGATCCCTTCATATTAGGGTGATGCAGAGGACATGGAAGATTTAGTGGCGCATCTGAGACCCAGGCACATTCTGCAGTGATGGTGGGGAGCATCAGCTAGAGAGGAGGCTTGTTTAGGCATTGCTTGAGGACAAACAATTTTTGGCGGGGAGAACTGTAATATTCCCAATTATCAACAACTAATTGGTAATATTAATTTTGGCAAGTTTTTATTTTCTAAAGTTAATTCAGTTAATAAAGTGGGTGATGAGACACACAACCTACACTTAGGAAATAAACATTCCCTAAAGTCACTTGAGCATATAATTATTTGGCAGTGTGGGGCCAGGAGGACGAAGTGGCAGTGTGGGCCCATGACAGCGCAGTGAGAGAGGGACAGCGTGGGCCAAGAGGGACAACGCAGTTTGGTGGAGCCTGGGTGAGAGCAAGGCTCTCAAAGCATAAAAAGGGGAAGAGGATCCTCATTCTCTCATTGGATTATGCATCTATTTTTATCTCTTGACATTGAGCACGCTTACACTGTTTAGTGAAGTCTGCAAGTGTTGTTCAGCACGTGGGTGTCTCTGAGTAGAGATCCCAACCTTAGCCTTGGGGGACTTCGAGTGCCCGCTCAGGTGAGGAGATCGACCATTGTTTTCCAGAGTAGAGCTCACAACATCCTTTAGCCAGGAGCATGCAGTTACTAAGGCAGCGCAGTCACCTTTAGGGATTACGCAGTCTTGGGAGGAGGCAACACCGGGAGAGAGGGAATATCAGGGGTTTCAGCTCGGGAGTGTTGTGAAGGGATCAACCCTTCAGAAATCGTCCTTTGCGGTAGGAGGAGGCCACCATTTGCAGTCTATCAGTTCAGGGCCAGCATACTCACTTGGAGTGTGTGATTTTCCTTGGGAGGTCAAATTCCGGGGTTAGCCATTCTGAGATTCCTTCCTGGGTTTTTCCGAGTTATTGTAGGAGAGCTTATATCCCGAGTTTCATATTTTTCTGAGTAGGGGAACAACCCCAAACAGCAGCTCCATTCCAGCAGCAGCAACAGTTCCGGTAGTAGCAGCAGCAACAACATCAGGGGTTACGCAGTCATAGAGAGAGCAACCATTCCTTGAGGGATCTTGAGAGTATTTCCAGCTTGCCTAGAGCAAGCCAAGGTGCCATCATTCTGATCACCTTTGTACCCATTGTTATCTTTCAGATTATAATAAAATGGCCCAGCTTTTTTGCATATTTGCAGTGTTTTTATGATGTCTCTCTATTTGCTGTAGTTATGTGTATATGTTGCTTTATATTACTATCTATTTCCTATTCAGAATATTACAATAACATCCAGTGTCAGCATAAATATATATGTACCTCATTCCTTTCTTTGAGTCATCTTGCAACAATTTTCCTTGGAGTGAAGAATTTCATTCCCTTGACCTGCTTTATCAATATATCATCATTTCTAATTCCAAAATTCTGCAAGTTAGAATTCTTAAGGAAACCTATTGCTTTCTTTCTAACCAGCGTGTCCAAAGAGGACTCCATTAGAAAATGTCGGCATCTGTTTCCACATTGATTATTGAATGATGACCCTTGATCTAGATGACTACCTTCCATAAATGTTGTTTTCCGTGAGGTTTCCAGGAGCCACTTTTATCTCATAGCATAGATGTTACTCAAACATCTTCTCATGACTAGTACTCCTTACTCAATGCTTTCATCATGATGCCAATTCTAAATGTATCTATTTTTCTAACATACTATTAACAACCAACAGATACCTCTTAAAGAGGAAGATGATCTCAATCACTGTAGAGATCTTTCACTTCTTCTTTCTTAGGTTTCTTTGAATCATGTTTTTTTATTTCTCCGGCAACACGGGCTTCCTCCTTTTTCCTCTTGTCCTTATTTGGGACAATATTTTTCAAAAGTTCATTATGCCCACAACATCGTAACTTATCCATGTTTCTTCTTTTCTTCTGAGGACCAAACTTACCAAATCTTTCCTTTCTTCTTGACATGGCAACATAGGCTTGATTCTCTTTATTTGATCCTGTATCAACTTTAGCTTTTAACTTCGTCTCTTCTATAGAGACCATAGATCCTGGAATGGTGTTGCTTCTTTCTTCCTATAGATACTTGAAGTGAAGTTTCCCAATCCCTTCAGTAGAGCATTCAACATCACTGTAGTTATTTTTCTATCAGACATTACTTCTCCCAATTCCTGCAATTGAACTCGTACTTCATAAAGTATGAAGTTATTCCTTCTCTTGATGTCTTCAACCTCTATAGTTCTTATCTTAGAGATATTACTTCTCCTGCAGTACTCATCAAGAGTAGCTCAACCAATTTTGTCATACATTTCTTTTGAAGATTCTAGTTTTGATACATACTGGATGAGAGAGTCCTTTGCGGATTTTATAAGAATCCTTCGGGCTCTTATGTCTCCCTTCATGTATTTGGCACGACTTCATTCTCCTTTTCTTCCATGCAAGAAAGTTTTAAACCCTAACTAGTTTGTTGCTTTCTTTCCAAAAAGACATTTTGATAGATTCATATGAAGTCATAAAGATACTTACTTGAGTAGATGCTTTTCTTCTTATATCAACTTCTTTGTTAACGATGATGTAGATAGCAGCATGAGCTCCCTCTTAGATAGACTTCTTGAAGAGTGGTGTAAAGCGGTAGATCACCTTGGATCCTTGATGATGACTTTTTAAAAATGATGATTTGATGATGTCTCCAATAGTGTTGTCTTGGCTTCAATCGCGGGATAGCTTTAGATTCATTGAAGATAAAGATCACCTCTTGAAAGGACCTTGATGTATAAGTCTTTTAGGTAAGATCTTTTGTCTTCTTGAGATGGCTTGAGGACTTCTCAAATTTTTGCAAATTGCTCCTTGAATGAATGAAGATTTTCTTTAGATCTAGACTTTTACGAAGTAGATCCTTCTTTTCAAAATTGATCCTTGATCTTTTGATCCTTGAGTGTCTTCTTTCCAAATAGCCCTTTCTAGCACCTTAGCTCTAATACCATGTTGAGAATTTGGTAGGGCATAGTTTAATTCAATTCTCTTACTTGATAACTACTTGTGTTATAGTTGTTATGCTTCTATTACTTAGATCTTGTCTTCATTAGCTTATTATGTTCTTCATCAAGTCATTTATCAAAACTCAAGAGACACATAATTTTGGCTCTTCAAGCCAGGGCGAAAACCTCTCCCTCTTGGAGAGGAAAACACAAAAGTACTTCTTCTTCTAGATCTTCAATTGACAAGTATCATGACCATGACACGGACCCTTGACACCAATATTCCTCCAAGATCCTTGTACTAAGATGACTTGTATGGCATGTGTGTACTCAATTTTCATGCTCAAAGTATCAACATTACCCTAGTAACCACTTTGGGGTGCAAAATATTATTTTTCGAGTAGTCTTTAGTGCCACTTTTTGAAGGCTTTTCCGGTCTAATCTCTCTAAAATCCGGCAGGAATTTATTGAAAACAAAAGTTTGATGGGTAATCTTGCACAATAGAAGTGCCCTAGAGGTTTTTTAGGGTGTTGAATACATATATACAGTTAAAAAACCAGTTTAAATAACATAAATCAAAATTTTACCTCAAATTTTTTCACCAGATTCTGGCACCGGAAACTCCAAAAAGTCGCACTAAAGACAACTCCATTATTTTTTCCTCATGAAAATTCATTTTTACTCGTAAAAGTGAGAAAATGACATGGAAAATCAGATAATTGATAACTGGGGACATGTCTAAAACATGTTTTTAGTCAACTGAGGGTCACATTCATTTGAGGAGTGACTAAGCAACAAGGATCAATTAAGTGATGGATCAAAGGCCCACATGGAGGCCAAGTTTGCTGCCATCTAGAGGTCGAGTTGGAGAACACGATTTGGGGAATCACGCTGCCTCATTAAGGGGCCAAGTTGAATACTTAAGCGAGGGCCGAGTTGAATACTTGAGTGAGTCACGAGTTGGGTAAATCATGTGGCAATGAACTCGCGCACTTGGAGCCACCCACTCACACTTGAAGCGAGTTGTCTCCCTCTTGTGCTACACAACCCACACATGGCCAATACACATCAACTCTTTGGAGATATATGCATAGCCACATGGATGAGCTGCTACACTTGGAGGAACTCATACCCTCTCTTGGTTCCACTTGGAACTCGTCCTCTCTCATTGGGATATCCTCCACCATTGTGGGCCTAACTTTATCCTTGCGCATGACTAAAAAGAACTTATTAGTGACTTAGTTTAATCGGGGAAAACCAATTCTACCACTTATTGTGAGATTGGGGGAAGGTAAAGATTGAGTTGTGAAATTAGGCTAGGAGCTAGATTCTCCTAATGTTGGATCTCCTTGCAACTTGTTGACTTGTGAAATCATGGCAGTACTCATTGAAGTGAAGCTTCCTCTCGTTGGATCTCCTTGTGACCCTCTGAAACCCATTCGAAGGATAAAGGTAGAAGGGGAAACACACATTAGCTTGGTTTGCTTTTCTTGCAATCTCATATCTCCATTGTGCACTCATATGGATCACCACATATCTGTCATTTCACACTTAACCAATAAATCTAAACCCAAGTGAAATCTAATTTAATAAAACTTACCAATAACACTTCTCCACAACCTTTTTGCAACATTGGGTTGTCATTACATTCGCCAAATTTACTTTCAAGAAGCAAGCAATTTATTTCTTTTTGGCATTTCACTTTTCAAAAATAAGCATGTACTTTTCGCAAGTATTTACTTTTGGCATTGGTCTTTATTATTATATCATTTACTTGTGAATTATATTTACTTGTTTCTGAATTATGTGTTGTGGATTATATGTTGATGGGTGTATGTATTCTGGCATAATTCAATTAGCTCCTAGATTAATATTTCTTATTCGCTATTGCTTAATTAACCCTTAGTTGTCTCATAGGGTCCACCTCCTTTGGCTTCGCTAGGAGTTAGCCTAGACGAAGGAGTTGAGAATTGAGTGAGAGCAACTCAACTCGAGACTTGCCCCCAAGGCCACACCAAGTGGATTAAGGATTTTCTCCATGTTAGCCCAGGTGTGGATTAGGCGACAACACTTCTCACTCGGGACAAGGCACAATTCTTTATAATAAAGAACAATGTACTTGTGAATAAGCCTAGGAAATATGGCTTGTAGCCTAGGGTCTCAAGATGTAGCTCAATAATTGCACACTTAAGCATACAAGCACGAGGAAAAGGTTTGTTTTACAAGATATGATCAATCAATGGTGTGACAAACCTTCAAATAGTGCTAAATTGAAGCTTTTGTGTAGCATTAGGGTTTTATAATGCCTAGAATTACCTAGGGTTGATGACGTTAGCCTTAGTGAGACACTTTTCACCATGCAATATGCTAGATTTTGATTTTGTAAGGTCAAGCAAGGTGGGAGAGCGCCAAATCAGCACCAACATTCAAGTTTAGTTGAATTTGTCCTTAACCCTAACCTTAGTGGCTTTCCTTGAAGGGTCGAAAATATAGAAATATAAGAAAAATATAATGTTCTGGATTTTTTGATCTTCAAGAGGGTTGCCAATGCACTTTCCCTACTTGGATGATGGAGTCTTAGGAACTTTAATCATGGAAATATCAAATCTTTGAAGGGAGTAAGGGGGAAATTCTAGTTTTCACTTCCTAACCCTAGCTACCATTTTATAAGGGGAGAAATTCAATAGAAAAAGGCTTTCTAGGAGGTTTTCTAGGGAGTTCAAGGATACAAGCTTAAACATGCAATAATTACCAAGAATTTCATGTAAACATGTGCATTTAGACAAGGAAAATAGAAACCCAAAGAATATTTCATTACATGCATAATCAGAAAATATATTCAATAAAAATACTCACAAAATATCTAAGAACATGCCTTCTTTCAATCCCAAAATGACGCCTCCACAACAAAAATTAGTCTCCAATAGCCAAAATCCACATAAGATCACAACTCCACAAGTAGCGAAGTATAATGCAGTGTTGCGAAAATTGCGATTTTTTTCCCTAAAACGATTAAATCGATTGATTAAATTGGTGGTTTTTTCATTTTGAAAAAATCACGATAATAATTGTGATTTTGTCCCGAAAAATCTTTATTTTTGTATTTTTTTTTTAAATTTTGCCGATATTTACCGATTTTATCCTGATTTTTACGATTTTTTCTTTTTCCAGACCCTCGCTGATTTAATCCCGACCACGATTATTGCAACATTGGTATAAAGAGCAAGTTGAGTCTCTTTAAGAGAGGTTGAATTCCATGCAAGTGATGATGAGGTGATCCTTTACTTATATGAGGTCTATCACCTCTAATTTATGACAAAAAGTCCCTATACAAGTTTGATTTTTGAGTAGAAATAAAGTAAAATTGATTTACAAGCCAACCCAATAGCTCAACAACAAAATATGCCAAAATAAACCTACACGTGTGAGCCATAAAGTTTAAACCTCAAAAAGGGACGACGTAATGCCCTTCTAGGGTTCCAAATGCTCCATCAAGGCAATGGAATGGTTGTAAATGTCTCCAAGCATCATGATCATCCTCCATTTGAGGAAAAATCCTCTAATCATGCCTCAAAGCAGCTGCACGTGTAGAAAATCCAGCTATGGATGCCATACATCATTTCCATTGTCACCAAGTAAACAATGTGGTGCCCTCTCTCTCTAGTGTTTGGGCTCCATCAGGTGCAACACGCCCTCCTCAATCATCTTGGTGGATGGCCATATTAATTTGGGCTCTGGATCAAAACGTGCCCAACAAGTAGTGTCAAGGCCATCTTGGGGGCATGCTTGGTCCACTGGTACATCATCAAGAATCTTGCATGCCAAGCAAGAGAAGCTCAACATTACGGGATCTAGGGGTGCTCTTGGAAATCCATCAATTGCTTAGGTCGCCAAAGTGTCGAACGCTCTACTATAAATGAACAATGCTGCATCTATCAAATCATCTCACTTTTTGGAAGTGTGATGTGGCTTAGGCATCATGTGGAGTAAAGTTCCCTCAAGGCCTCAATTGCTTTGGACCACGTGGCAAAACTATCTCAAACAAGGAAAGTAACCATCCATTAGAGACTAAGATCATAAATGCATCTAAGTGGACCATGCTTAAGTGTTAAGGGCATATTAATACTTCAAATTAGGATCACCTTCAAATATCTAGCTAGAGCAAGTCTTGTAAAAGTGTTCCATACCTTTGTATGGTTGGCTAAGTAGTTAACCCTATTGAGTGCTTCCAACCCCTAAGGTGAGGTGGCATTTCCAAGGTCAACTCTTCAATCTATAGTTCTTAATGCAAGTGGCAATGGAGGGGAAGAGCTTCATGGTGAAGTGCCATGGTCATGGGACCGGCTAATGGAAGTCTACATCGTGAGTGTATAGATGTAATGGAGGGAGTAATCATAGAGGCATGAGTTACCCTTGTCAGCCCTGCTTATTCCACCCATTTGATGTGCCTTTTACTTCTTTTTGATAATGATTTTTATTTTGGTGCATAGCTCAAGGATCAAATCTTTCCCTTTATGACATTGCATTTGTTTTGCCACTTGAGATAGTTTCTCGCTCATTAGGGTTGGGACATGCAAGGGTTCCTTTTGATGAGATGGAGCATCAAGTGCTCAGCAACCAGGTGATAGCTAATGAGGAGGGTAGAGCTCATGCTAGGCTTTTGCCCACACGCTAACTTATGCCCCGACCATCTTTTGCATTTTAACTTTTATTTTCTTCCATTGTGGCCATCTTATGCTTTTTCATTCCTTTAGTTGCATCAACCTTTAGTACAATATTTTCTGGCCTAACTCAAGGATGTGGATAAGAGAGTGCTAAATCCCAATGAACCAATGATAGTTAACTTGAAGAATGGAAAAGATATCAAAGGAAATATTATGAGATGTAAAATATGTATGGTAAAGGGGAATGGGTACGCTACTTAAATCCAAGTTTTCCAAGTGGTGCCACTCCTATAACCCTGAGGCCTTAGGGGAGGTCCCTTTGGACGAGGCTGAAGATTAACCCCCCTAGTAAGGTGAGAGAACAAGTTTATTGTCAAGATCGATCAATCATTCAAATCACCCTTTTATCCATATTAAATTCCCAAAATATCAAGTAAAAGCACTCGATTGCAAAATGATCAAAGTAACTGTTGAGTGGTACCCCCACCTTCATCATATGAAAATTCAGGAACCCGAATCCCAAGGTTGCAAACATCGCGATTTTTTAAAAAAATCGCGATTTTTTCCGGCCGGTGATTTTATCGGCGATTTTTTCCCGATTTTTTGAAAAAATCGCTGATCGCCAAAAAATCGCGATTCAATCGAAAAAAATCGTTGCCTCCTAAAACAACGCGGTTATAATGCGATTTTGATGTTTTTCTTTTTTCATTTTCACATGGACAGGTTTGGTTATGAGAGCTAAGGAGTGAAGGAGGAGAGCCAAGGAGGGAGATATGTGATCTACAAGCCCAAGATTGGACAAAAGTGAAGAATTTCTTGCAAGCCAAGCGAACAAAAATCAAATTTGAACCAAGTGTCTCCGGCAAAACGTTTTTTTCAGGTATGGGCATCAAATTTGACCCATTATTTTTTGTTTTTTTCTTGTTCTTCCATGGGTTTCTATTACCCATGTATTTTTCATCATTTGTGATTTCATTTGGTTGTGTTTTTTTTTTGTTTTTGTTTTATTGAGAGGAGAGGGTTTATTTTGGTCAAAAATGCAAAAAATTGTTTGTTAAATTTTGTTTTTTATATTTCTTCTTGTGCTCTTAGTTTCTTCCCATTATTTTTGCTTGTGTTTCAACATGTATTTTTTCCTATTATTTTTGCATTGAGTTGAGGGTTTTTTTTTGTGAAAAAAATCAAAATGTTGTATGTAAAATTGTAATTTATTTTATTTTATTTTTTAACTTGCAATTTTTCTTGTGCCCTAGGTTCAAATTTCAACGTTCAAAGTTCAAAGTTTTCAACATGCCAAGGAAATTAGGTCCTTTATGGGAATTTGGTGAACCTGATCAGGGGTTTGACCGATCAAACTTGACTTGCAAATTATGTGGTTATCACATGACAGGGGGGGTATACAGGTTGAAATATGTTAAATTTGGACAACTAGGTCCAAACTCCATCTTGTGATGCTCAGATGAAGATTCCAATATTTGTATGGGATTCCTCTTTCGGAGAGGTGTAAAATCAATATAAAATTGATTTTAATCTGATGAGCAGAACATTTATTTTGAATTTATTATTTATAATAAATTTAAGTGCAGGTCGGCCTTAAGGTTTTACACCCCCAACAGATGTGTCACACACCTCAATGATGATATAAATACAGTCAACGTTGGAGAGCTTTTCACTCATCTCATCCACACACTTCTCATTGGATACGAGCATCTAAGAAGCAGTTCTCACGTGGGAAAAGGAAGAAGTAGCTGCAGCTGGAAAAAGGACGAAATTTCTACAGTTAGGGTTTCTGGACGAAATTTTCTGCAGTTAGGGTTTCTGGGCAAGTTTGACCAGCGTTGACTTTGGTCAACGCATGGTCCATTTGAGCTGAAATTTTGTGGAGAGTTCGATTTTTGAAGGCCGTTCTCATTGGCACAAAAATCAAGGTCAAAAGGTTGACCGAAGTTGGAGTTGCGTTGACTTTATTGTTGCTGCGCTGTGTTGACTTTTTCTAGATTGCGTTGACTTTTCTGGGGTTGACTTTGAGTTGACTGGATAATTGATTTGAGGACTGTTGTGACACATTTTGGGTTGGCCGACCAAGAAGACTTTGCTAGTTGAAGCATCCTGCTGACCGCCGTAACGCACCAACACATTCTCTTGTTTCTGGTTTGTCTTCTATAGATCCACTGGTATGTTCTATCAACATTTTACTTAACTATTTATGTGATTACTGTTATAAAAGTAAAATTGCATCAAGCATAGAACATCTACAAAAATTTACATGGTATCAGAGGTGAGGTGAAGACAAGCCTTAACTTATAGCAATCACCAACTGAGAAAAATGAGTTCCACAAGTTATGGCTTCAAGGAGGATGACAAGCTGACTGGAAGGGATGACTTCCATGCTTGGAAGATGATATTAGATCTCAAATTGGAAGACCATGATCTCATGGACTATGTACTGGGTAAGATACAAGAACCTCCATCCACTGCTACTGCTGTTGCTAAAACCAAGTATAAGAAGGGGGAGATCAAAGCAAAGCTAATGATCAGGGAATCCATACATAAAAGTCTGGTTGCCTACATATCTGAGCTAGGCACATCCAAGGAGATGTATGATAAACTGATACAAATGTTCAAAGTAAACAATGCAAATCAAGTGCTATTCTTCAAGAATCAATTGAAGAATCGGAAGAAAGGCAGGGATGAGTCTGTCCAAACATACTTTCTGAAATTGATCGAGATCAGGAACAATCTGCTGGCTATTGGGGAGACAATAACCGATCGTGAGATGGTACTCATCGCACTTGGAGGGCTCCCATATGAATGGCAAGTATTCAACACCACCATTCTCAATAATAATACAATTCCTAACTTTGACGAGCTACTGTCAAGATGCATGCAAGAAGAGACAAGAATGAAGGAATACGAAAATGACAGAAATGTTGCCTACGCTGCTCATTCTAGAAAGAAGAACTCTAGTGGTCCTAAGAACAAAGGAAGAGCAATGGCCCAAGGAAAGAAGGGCAAGTGTTTCACTTGTCATAGGCCTGGTCACTATGCTAGAGAATGTCCTTTCAAGAAGGATTCTCTCGATAGTGATGACAACAACAACAACCGGAGGAATGGAAATCAAAGAAACGACAGGTCCAAAGGAAAGAGGAAGGCTCCCTTTGGCGGAAACAATCAACCTTTCAAAAGGTCTAGAAACTTCAGGTATGAGGAGTCAAATGTTGTTGATAAAAGAAATGAATACATTCTTGCATCTGCCCTCTCTGCTGCATCCCCGCCCGACACTATGGATGTCTGGTTGATAGATAGTGGTGCCTCAAGACACATCACTGGGTTCAAGGAAGCACTCTTTGACATGGTTGAAGGAAGTCCATTGGGAGCTATGACATGTGATACTATCCGACAAACTGAACTATGGCACCGGAGGTTTGGACACCTTCATTACAAGGCCCTTCCCGAAGCAAGGAAGGTGGTGACAGGGATGCCTGATTTTGGAAATAATCATGAAGGTGTATGTAAGGGTTGTGCCGAAGGAAAGCATACAAGGGGACCTTTCCCCTCAAGTGTCACAAAGACATATGATATTTTGCAACTGGTCCATTCTGATCTATCTGGTATGCTACCCGTGACATCCCTGGGAGGATGTTCTTACTATATGACATTCATTGATGACTTCTCCCGCAAAACCTAGATATACTTCTTGAAGAAGAAGGATGAGGCTTTCATGTGGTTCCGTACCTTCAAAGCCTTGGTGGAAAATATGACAGGGAAGAAGATCAAGATTTTGAGGACCGACAATGGCACTGAATATGAGTCAAATGAGTTCAAGGACTTTTGCAGAGAAGTTGGCATTAAGAGGGAGATTACTACTTCCTATACTCCTGAGCAGAATGGCGTT
Source organism: Pinus albicaulis (assembly GCA_034641835.2). Taxonomy (NCBI): domain Eukaryota; kingdom Viridiplantae; phylum Streptophyta; class Pinopsida; order Pinales; family Pinaceae; genus Pinus; species Pinus albicaulis. The sequence goes on along the minus strand of CM076582.1, from coordinate 313,195,737 downwards.
GCTGAACGAAAGAACAGGACCATTGTGGAAGCTGCCCGTGCCATGCTATGTGACCAGGATCTACCGAAGTTTCTGTGGGGAGAAGCTGCGAATACTGTTGTATACATTCAAAACCGATGCCCTCATTCCGCCCTGGACTCCAAAACTCCCGAAGAGGTTTTCACTGGTAAGAAACCTGACGTCTCACATTTTAGAATTTTTGGATGTCTTGTTTATTTTCATGTGCCAAAAGAAAAGAGAAGTAAGCTGGATGCTTCTGGAAAGAAAGGAATGTTTGTGGGCTACAGTGAGACTTCTAAGGCCTATAGAGTCTATGTACCTGGTCAAAGGGAAGTAGAGATATGCCATGATGTCACTTTTGACAAAGATGCTTCCCTGAAGAAAGTAGTAGATCTTCCAAGATCTGGAGAAGATCATGAAGAAAGGCCTAGAAATCTGGAAGAACCGCAGGATGAGACAATGCCTGATATTGAAGGACCAATGGACCCTATTGATCCATCTCCTTCACTGGGAAAGAGACCATCATGGCTCGGGGACACCCTCGAAGATGCTGAGGGTCATGCTGCCCCAAGGGGGACATTCCGAGAAAGCAAGAAGCCGTGTAGATACCAAGGGTATCTAGCTGCCATGAGTACTATTGTACAATCTGAACCTGGATCTTTTGAGGAAGTCGTAAAGCATCAAGTATGGAAGGATGCTATGCACGAAGAATATGAGTCCATAATGAAGAATGATGTCTGGGATGTGGTTCCAAGACCGAAGGACAAATCAATTGTCACCGCGAAATGGCTCTACAAGATCAAGCATGGATCTGATGGAAGTGCTGAAAAGTTCAAGGCAAGATTTGTTGCCCGTGGCTTCTCTCAAAAGGAAGGAATAGACTATGATGACATATTTGCACCTGTGGCACGATATACCACCATTCGATCAATCATAGCCCTTGCTACTACGCAAGGATGGAGTCTTCATCAAATGGATGTCAAGACCGCTTTTCTGCATGGTGCAATAAAGGAAGAGGTGTATGTAGAACAACCTCTGGGGTTTGAAGTCTAGGATCGGGACACCCATGTCTGCAGGTTGAAGAAAGCCCTCTATGGGTTGAAGCAAGCACCCAGAGCTTGGTACGAGAGGATAGATAGCTACTTGATGAAGCTGGGCTTCACTCGAAGTAATGCTGATCCGAACCTTTACTTCAAGGTTGTCCGGGGGAAGCCTCTCATTCTGGTGCTGTATGTGGACGACCTCTTCTTGACAGGTGTTGACCCTCTCTTTCATCAATGCAAGAGGGAGCTCGCTGCTGAGTTCGAGATGAAGGACTTAGGATTGATGCACTACTTCCTAGGCCTGGAGGTCTGGCAGAGACCTGGAGAGATTTTCCTTTCTCAAGGAAAATATATTGTGAAACTTCTGGAAAGATTTGGTATGGTGGATTGCAAGTCTGTGTCAACACCAATGGAACTCAACTTCAAGAAGTTGAGTGGCAGCGCTGCTGGGCCCGTATTGGCAAATCCTACTGAGTATCGTCAACTTGTAGGGGCTCTGATGTTCTTAGTGAACACCCGTCTAGATATATGTTTTGTAGTGAACACTTTGAGTCAACAGATGGTTGAGCCTCATCACTTTCACTGGGTTGGTGCCAGGAATCTTCTGAGATACCTTCGGGGCACGATAAACCATGGGCTGAGATACACTGCCGGGAGCGTGACACTTCGTGGATATACTGATGCCGACTGGGCTGGCAGTGTGGTGGATCGTAAGAGCACATCGGGATGCTGCTTCAATCTTGGTTCTGCTTCGATTTCATGGATGAGTAGGAAGCAGAAGTCGGTGGCTTTGAGCACCGCAGAGGCCGAATACATTGCAACAAGTATGGCCTGTTGTGAAGCAGTTTGGTTGCGAAAGCTCTTTAGTGAGCTGTTTGGACATGTGCTAGATACCACCGTGATACTCTGTGATAACCAAAGTGGGATTCGCTTGATCGAGAATCCTGTGTTCCACGACCGATCCAAGCATATTGATATCAGGTACCATTTCATCCGGGATATGGTACAGCGAGGCGCCGTAAAGCTCGATCATATAGGAACTGATGAGCAGGTCGCGGATATTCTCACTAAGACCTTGGGGAAGGTCAAGTTCCTAACCTTCCGTGAGAGACTTGGTGTCGTGGAACGACCCTATGATGTGGGTCCTGTTGGACGATGAGCTCGAGGAGCTCTAGGGGGCTTTGGGGACAACTTCTCGGAGCTATGAGCAACCACAAGGCTAGGCTTGCCAAACCTTGTTGGTGTGCTTGGACCCCACCGTTGTGATTATTGAGTTGGTTCACCTCTCATTATATGTGCCCCGTATGCATCCTACCCATTGAGTTCAGGGCTCATGGGAAGTACCTCTCATTTGGCCAATGAGATGGGAAAAGCTAGAGACCAGTAGCAAAGACTGATGGACGCATCAGAGATTGCCGTACTCTCTATCTAGGATGGCACGGTCCAACCACTTGATCTAGGATCAAGTCTAGTGAGGTCTCGGACCTCCGCCTGACTTCGGGTCAGATGAACCAACTTCGGGTTGGTTGGAGACTCTTTGTGAGTCTGATAGAGGTTTCGAACCTCTGGGCTGAATATGTCAGCCAGGGGATGATGTCTTTGTGACTGACCCACTTCTGTTCTGAAATAAAGAGGCCAGCAAAGCAAGTTACGGTGGGATGACGCACGATGTTTGATTGCACTAGTGGATGGAGTTCTCCCTAGTTGAGAGGGAGTGTTAAATTTGGACAACTAGGTCCAAGCTCCATCTTGTGATGCTCAGATGAAGATTCCAATATTTGTATGGGATTCCTCTTTCGGAGAGGTGTAAAATCGATATAAAATTGATTTTAATCTGATGAGTAGAACATTTATTTTGAATTTATTATTTATAATAAATTTAAGTGCAGGTCGGCCTTAAGGTTTTACACCCCCAACAGATGTGTCACACACCTCAATGATGGATATAAATACAGTCAACGTTGGAGAGTTTTTCACTCATCTCATCCACACACTTCTCATTGGATACGAGCATCTAAGAAGCAGTTCTCACGTGGGAAAAGGACGAAGTAGCTGCAGCTGGAAAAAGGACGAAATTTCTGCAGTTAGGGTTTTTGGACGAAATTTTCTGCAGTTAGGGTTTCTGGGCAAGTTTGACCAGTGTTGACTTTGGTCAACGCATGGTCTGTTTGAGCTGAAATTTTGTGGAGAGTTCGATTTTTGAAGGCCGTACTCATTGGCACAAAAATCGAGGTCAAAAGGTTGACCGAAGTTGGAGCTGCATTGACTTTATTGTTGCTGCCCTGCGTTGACTTTTTCTGGATGCGTTGACTTTTCTGGGGTTGACTTTGAGTTAACTAGATAATTGATTTGAGGACTGTTGTGACACATTTTGGGTTGGCCGACCAAGAAGACTTTGTTGGTTGAAGCATCCTGCTGACCGCCATAACGCACCAACACATTCTCCTGTTTCTGGTTTGTCTTCTATAGATCCACTGGTATGTTCTATCAGCATTTTTACTTAACTGTTTATGTGATTGCTGTTATAAAAGTAAAGTTGCATCAAGCATAGAACATCTACAAAAATTTACAAAATACCACCTGGCACAAATTCCTGGGCATGAAGTAGGCCCTTGCACAAACACCAATCCAAAAATAATCAAAAGAGCCATGAACTCATTAGGAGAAATAGAAACCACTAAACTCAGCAAAGCAGCTCTAAAGAGTCAAATATCAGGGTTTGGAGTTGACCGTGAGAGTGGTAGTGACTCTTCAGCATCAGCCTCTTCTACAGGCAGCCCTGTAGCTGCCTCCTCATTTTTTGCTCCTAGAACCACTCACGGGGCACAGCCATCTATCTCGTCCCTTATTAAAAAAAAGGAGAAGGAAGAAGCTGATAAGTTGTTGGGAAAACTATTTCTTTGGAGTGATATTCCTTTCAATGTTGCCAGGAACAATCCATTTTATCAGGCTACGATTGATGCTATCGCTGTTGTTGGCCCAGGGTACAAAGCCCCTTCATATAATGACCTTAGAGGGCGCATTCTGCAAAATGAGAAAGCTGACTGCACCAAGAGATTGGAAGAGTTAAGGGCATCATGGGAATTCACAGGATGCACTGTGATGTCAGATGGTTGGACTAATCAAAGGGGTAGGACCCTTATTAACTTCTTGGTCAGTTGTCCCAAGGGGACAATGTTTATGAAATCTGTTGATGCATCTGCACATGTCGAAGATGCAAGATTATTATGTGATTTATTAGATGTGTTCATTCTGGAGGTTGGGCCCCAAAATGTTGTCCAAATCATAACGGACAACGCTGCAAACTATGTTTCTGTTGGCAAGATGCTTATGGAGAAGTATCCGAGCATATTTTGGACACCTTGTGCTGCACATTGCCTTGATTTGATGTTGGAGGACATCGGAAAGATTGATTTTGTCAAAGAGATTGTAGAATCATCAAAGAGAATCACAAAATTTATATATAATCATGGATCTGTGCTTCATTTGATGAGGACATTCACCAACAAGAAGGAGTTGGTGCGGCCTGCTATTACACGATTTGCCACTACTTTCATCTCTCTTCAATCCCTCTTGAATTCTAAGTGGGATTTGAAGAGAATGTTTCTTTCGGATGAGTGGCGTGCTTTGACTATCAGCCGCAAATCAGAGGGACAGGCCATCTGCAGGTTGGTGTCATATCAGGAAAGTTTCTGGGCTGGAGTGGAAGAGGTGTGCAGCATTAGTGAACCTTTGGTAAAGGTTCTTAGATTGGTGGATGGAGAGAAGCCCGCAATGGGCTACTTGTATGAGGCCATGGATAGGGCCAAAGAAGCTGTTCGCAACTATTATGATGATAAGGGTGATGAGGGGTTTCAGAGACAACTTCTTTTATGGGAAGTGATTGATGATCGATGGAACAACACACTCCATCGTCCCATTCATGCTGCAGGGGTCTTCCTGAACCCTGCATTTGCTTATTCATGTGGTTTCCTATTTGATGCTGAGGTCATGGATGGCTTTTTCACTTGTGTTCAGAAGATGGTGCCAAATTCATCAGAACGTGCAGAGATATCCAAAGAGATGGAGGTATACAGAATGGCAGGTGGCACCTTGAGCTTCGACATGGCTGTCCAGGATAGGACTACTAAAATGCCAGGTAAGATTTTCATTATTTTAAAATTTTTCTTATGTTTGTAACTTTATAAGTTTATCTTATTTGTTGTAACTCGTAACTTGTAGATGCATGGTGGAGCCTGGAGGAGCTACTGTGGCAGATTACCAAAACTCCAAAAACTTGCCATTAGAATACTCAGCCAAACATGTAGCGCTTTAGGATGCGAGCGCAACTGAAGTGTATTTGATAAAATACACACCAAAAGGCGCAATAGGTAAAAAACTTTAAATATTCCAACTGATTTTTTGAATTCATTAAATATATATTTTTTTAAATATTTAATTTATTAATTTATGACCCTTGTACAGGTTGGAGGCCCAGCGGCTCAATGACATGGTTTACGTCTACTACAATCTTAGATTGTGGGTGAGACAACTTGAGAGAATCCCTGATATGGAGGCCATCTCTTTAGATGCGATTGACACCACTGCTGAATGGAGTGTTGAGGCTGAGAGGCCTGTCATGGAGTCAGGCCCTGATTGGATAGAGCAGGAGGTAGTGGAGGGGGAGGACTCAGAGGAGGATGAGGAGGAGCAGCAGCAGGAGGAGGAGGAGGAGCAGGAGAAGGAGGTGACACCACCTACCATTACTACCGGTAGAGGACGTGGTCTGCCTCCTTTAGCTCCTAGTGCTTCAGGTTCCTGTTCTGGTGCTTCAGTTTCTACTTCTAGAGCACGACAGAGCCCATTGCCAGTCCCGCCAGCTTCTTCATCTAGAGAGAAAGGCAAAGCTGTTGTATTTTCTCGCAAGAGGGGTAGAGGAAATCAGTAGTATAGGACCATAGGTTATATGGTGCATTGACATTCCTTTGTATATGACATTATGACTCATGATATGAGATACATTATTATATTTTTTGTTGATATTTTTAGGCTAAGTTGACTCTTGAGACTCAGGACTTGGTATTCAGGACAGGATTCAGTTTTATGTGTGATGTAGCACTAGACATGATATTACACATCTCATATATTAGTTTTTTTTAATATTTATGTGTCAATGCATTTATTTTATGCTGTAGATGCTTCAGATATTAAAAAAATTGAAAAAAAATGAATATTTTTGTATGTGCCGATTTTTTCCCGATTTTTACCGATGTTTTCCCGATTTTTACGATTTTTTCCGATTTTTTCCCCTCGCCGATTTAATCCCGATCGCGATGTTTGCAACCTTGCCGAATCCTATTGCAACAACTGATGTTAATTCTTCTAATTGTTTAATTAACCAAACAATTTACTTGTTTCCTACGAAAAATATCAAATTAAATTCACTGCGACCTTCACAAAACAAATACTGCAGAGGAAATAAAAACACAGGAAGAAATAGATGCACACACACAAAATAACACCGTTATTTTTGGACTAAGTCCCCAGAAAACCCAACTTGGAAAAACAGGTGTAGCAGCCGAGGGTTTTGATATTATGCAGTAGTGAAATATGAGTACAAACTATGGATTTCCAAACTCACAATCCAAACAGAGAAATACTGGCAAAAATAACTAGTAAGAAAAATTTCTCACTCCACAGGTGATTTGACACTGACCTCAACTCGAATTGAGCTGTTCCTTGCTACCTTTGCGCAGTCACAGCGTTAGCCTACGCAGTTACTGCGTCCCTCTGCCCAGCTTCTGGCTCAGAATCTCTCCTTTTCCCCAGCAAAACAAAAATCTCCTCTAGAGGGCTTTGCATTGCCTCATTGTGGCAAAAACTACCTCTCTAAAATGTACTCACCAGATTTGGAAAAGCTTTCACCAACCTCACTATCTCTGTCCCTATCTCACTGCTTCCACCTCACTGAATCACCTCCGACAACTGAATGCTGCTACTCTGGAGATTGATTTCTCAGGAATATCAAATGCTTAACTGATTTGGTGTGTCTTCTCCGAGCTCCATCGACTTCTTGTAATCCTCCATTGAGACTTCAACGACCATGATTAAATCTTAATCTAAGTCACCTGATACGGGGATACGGGGATTCGAGAATCGGATTCGGGTACGGTGACCCCCGGAACAGGATACTTCTGGGATACAATACGTTATATATTATTTTATTAAAAATATATATATATATTTTAAAAATATATATATATTAATATATTAAAAATTAGATATTTTTTACACAAATTCATACAAAATTCATTAATTCAAACATAGATTTAAGATCTATCATCTTAGATACTCATACATGATCATTGATCATTGATACATTAATACACCATACAATTGTCAAATTTACTCAGAAAGACAAGATTGAAGATAGTAAGATATTGTAGTTTTCTCATTAAGTCATCAGAATCAAAATGTGTTACATAAGTACACTGCCAATGGAAAATAGAAATAGAAAATACAAAAAAACTACAGTCTATAAGACTACAAGCCTGAAGCCTCAATGAGTCAGAGTCATCAATCCTCATCATCATAATCAACATCACTGTCCTCATCCCGATCATCATGCTCACCACTTGTTGAGGAGGTAAATCCCCTCTGCGGACAGAGGCGATCCCTACTAGCCCAGATCGGGTCTAGCAACAATCAAACACGCTACAGTGCAGGTTCCTAATTGTAAATAAACCGACTTGCGAGGAAGGCTTACTTGGAATCCGACGCCGTCGTTTGTAGAAGAGGTGGTGCTCCCGTTCCTTTGCCCTGGCAGATCACAATCCTCACGATCTCCGTGATCGGACACCTGCACATGCAATAAACAACACAAACGCAAGCATAAAATCCAGTGCATACAACTATATATCAGTCGAAGAGGATATAACTCATGAACATGATCAAGAACAAGAGTGGAACCATAACTGATAGTCGCTTATCATTAAAGAGTCAAAAGAAGAATACAACCAAAGCTTCGACGCTGAATTCTCCTTTGGCGGGTCGTCAGCACAACATATCTCGATAAAGCCTGTCAAGGATGGGACAAGCCTCTCTCTCCGGATACTTGGCAATAGTCTCCTTGCTTGGATTTGGCCTTAGGGAATCAAGAAGGCTCTTACAGCACAAAGGCTCTTGGGAATTTGGAGATTCAAAGCTTAGGCACTTCAAGACTTTCAGCCTTTCAGCCCCTTCATCAATGGATGAAGGCTATATTTATAGAGGAGAGGAGGAGGTTGGGATCCCTACAATAGTGGAAGGGAGGCCTTATCCTTTGGGAGGTTCCCCATATGGTGGAAACAAGAGGCCAAAGGAGGAAGGCCGTGGTTATTCAGTCGAAACCACTTCTGATGACTCATCCACGAAGTTGTTGTAATCGAAACTTCGCCTCCTTTTTTAAAAAACTTTCCATAAACAGATTGGCGCGGGCTCAGTGTTAATTTTCCCCCATTGGCGCGAGTACATAACGGGCTACCAGCGCCAAGGCAAAAACATGTGTTTTTAGGGAGTGCACTCAGATGAATCCACAGGGAGAAATGTTGTCCTCATGGAAAGGGATGCAATGAAGGTATTTTCAAGGCTTGACATTGCTCACAGGTCACATAATGGGTCCTCCATTGTGCGGGACGGGGAATGGTAGGGACGGTGACAAATTACTGTGTAACAGATGCCCCCTAAAGCATGAGGCCCGAGAAAGAGAGAGGGGTGAAATGCTTTACGAGAACATGTCCAACGAAAACACTGCCATCGGAAAACCTGCGGAGCGAAGTACAACTGATGTCTCAGATACATGATATATATGCGTGGTATGGGCGCAGCCATCCATAACAGAGTATACAATAATCTAGATCCAAGGCATGGATGCAGCCATCCAATGAAGATCGAAAAATAGACTCAGGTATGGTCGCAGCCATCCAATCAGTGAGTCATGTAAATAATCATAATAATCCACAATGTCGCAGCCTGGATTATAACAAACAGGAATCCAGGGTCTTGTGCTCCATCTCGACCCGATCGAAGTACAAGTTCAAGCATGCGAATATGTGAGCTGAAGTCGAACATGCAAGAACATCGTCTGATTACCAGCCAATGATGAAAGCTGTTAACAGACGCGAGAGGTACCACCAATAATGACAATGGCCCTCAAGGTACTATAGGTACAATCTGCGGCACGCAAATCAGTGAGCTGGCATCGAACACTCGTAGAATCACTCGATCAGAGGCCAATGATGAAAACCTCACGTCGAATGCGAAGAACATGCCATTGAGGCATGCAGGCTCCAAGGTACCAGAAGGGAGTCTCTAGACCATCTTCCTGGATAATGAGCTGAAGTCGACAGGAAGTGACCTTGATCGAAGGTGGGCCATAATGTTTCCCACATCATCGACACGAGACAGAGGAACATAATGTTTTCGTGAATTAGGATCAGATGAGAATGAAAGGAAGGTTGGATTTTGTAGAGGTCAACTTCTCTTGAACATATTGACGGCACGACAATGGATTTGGCAGTATTTGACATCAAAAGATCAGAGGTCATAGTGACGAGGCAAAGAGCAGATGAGAGGTCAAAAGGGATCACCCAAACCCACGGAGGCAAGTGAAAAACGAGATGAGATGTCCCCAACTCGACACAAATGCAAACAAGTGCCATGTTCAAGAGCGACATACTGCCGACACGACAACGATATTGGTTCCATTTTCCCCCACCATTTCTGGCGAGTACCTCTTTATTTTTACACAAGCTTGAAGAGGATACCATATGCTTGTCATATAAATCCATCCTTCGGACGAATCCATCCTAGTACATTTAACGAGCCCTAGGAAGAAGAAACTCGAATACCGTCATTACGACTGAATCCAATGTCATCAGGGTTTAACGAGTTTGACAAAGGAAGAAATCGGCGTCTTTTCATATTTAGAGAGTTTGAAAAGACAGCAGAAAAGTAAACTCCAGCGGTCCCTTTTCGTAGATAGTTCCTCGGACCCGAAAAGGTAGAAAACAATATCCGAGAAAACCTCCTAGTCGCGATAGGCTAGGGTATTCCTTTTTTGTAAATAATCCATCCCAGCCCGAAAAAGGGGTAAACGTATACTGGGTAGATGTCGTTTCGTGTCCTCTTTAACGAGATCGAAACGACAAGGGACTCGACAATCTTTTCATGTTTAGAGAGTCAGAAAAGAGCTGAAAGTTGACTCCTCCTGGAGGAACGAGTGGTATAAAGGGTAGCAACTGGTTCCGGTAATGGTGGAACTACTCAAAACATGATAAAAGTCAAGAGGCTGGCTAACGAGACCACTCATTGCAGCGGTTCCTCAGGAATGGGTAAAACAACCAAGTGAAGGCATATGATCGGCCAAGCAGATAATGACGATGGAGTGAGAAAACCAAGGCTCATCTGGCAAAACAGGCTGATAAAATGACAATCACAAGAGGTAAAATGGAAAGGTTTCATTTTTACACAAGCTTGAAATCAGGAAACTTTGCTTTAAGTTGGTTTCATTTTTCCACAAGCTTGAAACAAAGATAAACTATGCTTGAAACCGGTTTCATTTTTACACAAGCTTGAAACGGAAATAAACTATGCTTGTAGAAGTTAAGCATGCCCCCAGCATGGTGACTCAATTCGAGGTACATGCCCCCCAAGCTTCAGTCCATATGAAAGGCAGATGGAGTGAAGGTTCAAATTACGAGACCAAGAGAAAGACTCGACTGGGATTTTACGGGAACTTACCAAAGACTCGAATTGAACAGAAACGTGTTTCATTGTTTTAACAAGGTTGACACGTTAAAAGAACTATCCTCAGGACACCTTATTTCATGGTTTAAGGAGCTTGGCACAAGACAAGGAACTCTGCTCCGACAACCTTGTTTCATTTTTTAAGGAGCTTGACACAAGACAAGGAACTCTGCTCCGACAACCTTGTTTCATTTTTTAAGGAGCTTGACACAAGACAAGGAACTCTGCTCCGACCAGCTTATTTCATTTTTTAAGGAGTTTGACACAGGAAAAAAACCATGCTCCGACAACCTTGTTTCATTTTTTAAGGAGCTTGACACAAGAAAACGAACTGTGCTCCGACAACCTTGTTTCATTTTTTAAGGAGCTTGACACAAGACAAGGAACTCTGCTCCGACGACCTGGTTTCATAATGAACAAGAAGTCATCGCTTCCAAGAGTTCCCCTCCCGATGGAAGGAAAACATCCTGGAAGTCTGGACCCAATGCCCCCAGCACCTGATGCACAACGGCATCATCACTGAGCACAGGCACGGGGTAGGTAGCCACATAGTTGACCTACGGTGGGGCAGATACAACGGGTGGATAAAAACCAGGAAGGGATGATGGTGGGCCAGCTGCCATATCAGGACCAAAGAACGAAAGCTGATCAATGGTCACGATCCGTCCTTCATGCGGAAAACAGACCACACGAAAAAGGGAGGAGACAAGCGCTCCCATGGCATAGGTGTAATCACACCCCAAGAGCAGATTGAAATCCAAGGGGCCTGGAACAACCATCACATCCATATGGACGGTTTTACCTCCCAAAGTAACAGGTAACCTTGGAAGGATCCCCAACGGTTGACTCGTTCTTCTATTGAATGTCAACAGATTCTGCGTAACGGGCGCAAGCGGCGGCGAACCGAAAGCTTGCCAGGTAGTTGAAGACAGAATACTAACAGAGGCACCTTCGTCTATAATGGTGCTGGGTACGACCAGACCAAAAGCCTGTACTGTGATCTCGAAAGGCACATAAGATGGAAGGCGGTATCCTGCAAATCGGCTCCAATCGAAGGAAGCGACCAAACTACTTGGAGGGGCTACCATCGAACCAAGATGGTCTTCCCCTGGTGTTACGCAAGAAGAAGGAGCATCTTCCACGACCTCCATCTCGAAGGTGGGGAGAGAATCCTCCGGGACCCCCATCACGGGAGGCAGAGGAGCAACTTCTTGAGGTACAGGGACAAGAGAATCTTTCTCTAAGTCTGAGGAATCTGAAGAAACAAGAAGAACCTGAGGGATGTGAGGTCCACTCTCAACGGAAAAGACCTGGTGTACCGTAGACGGAGCCAGCTCAACCGATCCCATGACTAATGGTTGGTCGGGAATGGATTCTTGAATTTGAATTTCCGAGGGAGCAGGATCGACCAAGGATAACTCTTGACCAATCGTAGGATCAACTGGTGGAAGACTCAAAGAAAGCTGTTTGTAACCAGCCGGAAGGCACGGTGCAGAAACAGTCGAGTTGTCCAAAACTCTCTTGGCTTCATCCATATACGGACAAAGGTGAATGGCATGGTGCCCTTCACACAACTTACAGGGATTGGTAATCTTACCCTGCTTCTTAGGAGCCTTACCAACACCAGTTGAAGATGTGCCCCCAACCTAACTCCCAGGAGCCAAAGGCAACGGTGGATGACCGCTGGACCATTCTTCAAGCACCTTGGGAATGCCAGGGCAGTCTCGAAGAAGATGGTCTCCCGAGCACAACATGCAAGGGAACTTGAATTTCCATGGAGGGTTGGAAGGTTTATCAAGAGGAGACTTCACAAAAGCAATAGCCGCAGAGCTAACCTCTCCTTTATCGGACTTCTTCTTCTTCGTCTTCTTCTTCTTCTTCTTAGCCACCCGGTTACTCGAATCTAGACTTTCACCAGGCAAAGTAGAAGATGAGGATGCAGAAACAGGCGAAGAAGGGGAGAGGTCCACCTTGGAATCAACATGATGTTGTTGAGGTGGAGGAACTGATTGACCAGTAGCCGAGACATTCGGGACCACAAAGGTTGAGAACAACCAAGCAGGCAACCCAACAGTTAACCCAGGAAGGGACAACGTTGCCATATAAGGAGCGCCAACATTCCCAAAAGGAGGAAAATGACTAGACTCCCCATCTGAGGGGATTCCTTGGTTGGTGAACTCCTAAAGTTGCCATCGTAAACGATCTAAAAACACCCTAAGAAACTAACTTTAACCAGGAATATTTCCTCAGGGGTGCTTAATTTTAAAACATTGAACAAAACTCTACCGTTTCACCTTTTAAGAGTCGAGAAATACAGAAAAGGTGACTCTATCGTTTCGCATTGGAAACAAGCGTGAAAGGACAAGCGCTAGAAGACCTTTTCAAATTTAAAGAGTCGAAAAGATTGTCATCATCGTGAATGCTAGGCAAAGGGTGTACCAAATAACCGTGAACTGCAATATACACCTTGGTTTCAAAATGAAAGAGAAATCAACCAAGGACTTGACGTACGTGCGGTGCAATCAATGTCAACAGACTGTGGGGACGGCATAGGGCGGCAGACTTAGCTTCCTATGGATAAAGGATTGAAACCTAGTGGGGTCTCCCTTTATATACGCGACGGTACGGGGAGCACAAGTCCGTACTAGTGCTGTCTAAAGCCAAAAGGCGAACGACAGCTACTAGGTTTAACGACGCCGGAACACGTGTCTAACCTAGACCTCTAAATGTTTCGTTAATGTTTCAATGCTTCCTTAGGTAAATTGAGTAAATTTTAAAGTTTATCTTCAATTACGTTTCGGTTTCAAGGCCCTACCGTATGTCATATGACAATCTCCTATATGCAGCTATATGAGAAAATAAATCTTTTCAATTCGATGAATGCTATCTAGTTAAGGGAAGAGCTTTAAACAATGATGCAACAAACAGCAAAACTGAAAACGAAACTTTTCCAAACTAGATGACTTTCACTATCCAAAAGTATTCTAAAACATTCAACGAAACGAATTATGCAATGTAATCTATGCAAAATTCTTTTTCCGAAAACTATGCAATTGTAATCTATGCAAAATTTCCTTTTTCTTTTCAAATAATAAGAATGCACTCAATGCATTTTTCGATGAAATGAGAATCTACTTAATGCATGCTTTCAATGAAAGAGAATGCACACAAAGCGATTTTTAGCTCTCAATCATTAAACAATGTGATCTAAGTTCAATGATAAATCTCAAAATACTTTTCAATGTGATGTGATCTAATGCATTTTAACAAAAAGGACACTTTGAGACGAAAACTAAATAAACGCAAAGCTTCTAAATGAAGGATGAATGCAAAAGAGATGTAAATAAACACTAAGAATGCAATCGTTGTTTCAAAACACTTTGTAACAAAATTCCTCAAAAGTTGACAAAACACAAAGAGGACTTCCAAAGAATGAGATCAAAACAAGGCATTCATTCCCTTTTACATCAAGCAATCATGGAAAGAAGACATCCCAAACAATGAGCAATGTAATCTATGCTCATGCAAGGAAAAGACCGGAAAGGAAAGACACACTGGTGAGGGATTTAGGGAAAAAATCTCAATTTTCATACACCCTGAAATTGGCACGACTTGTCCATTGACAACTAGCGCCAATTGGCAACAATTGGCGCGACTTGCACATTGACAACTAGCGCCAATGGCCAATTGGCGCGGGTTGCTAACTGACAACAAGCGCCAATGCCTGAAAATGAAAAAACAAAGAATTTCTCCCAACCAAGACCAGACTCACCACTTCAAGCAGAATCCAAAACAAACCCAGAAGCAAAGTACTGACCAAAAGAAGCTTCCGAACAAGGGTAACCCTACCACCTACAGGAAATGGCGTGACTATCTGGCTGTAATCCGCGCCAGACAGGGGATGGCGCGAGTGATGAATTGGCAAACTGCGCCAACTGGCACGACTGTCAGGGCTAAACTCGCGCCAATCAAGCCATCTATGAAAAGGTGAAAATTCGGAAAAGCAGAGGTCAGATCTGATCCTCTGGCGCTGAACCAAAAGTTAAAACACAAAAAGAGCCAGCCCAAAAGAGCTGACCAAGCAAGTAAGGCCAAGAAATTAACCGAAAAGAGAAGACAATTCTCCAAGTTGTTCAGTTCGTAAACCAAACCGGAGATTGACTGAAGCAGCGTTGATCTACTCCGCTAATGCAGAGCAAAAGCGTTTCGAAGGCTATCTGGCTGTGCTTCAGACTCCGTCTATAGTTTACAAATCAAACAACAAGCTGATTCCCCAGTGGAGTCGCCAAATTGTTGAGGGGGTAAATCCCCTCTGCGGACAGAGGCGATCCCTACTAGCCCAGATCGGGTCTAGCAACAATCAAACACGCTACAGTGCAGGTTCCTAATTGTAAATAAATCGACTTGCGAGGAAGGCTTACCTGGAATTCGACGCTGTCGTTTGTAGAAGAGGTGGTGCTCCCGTTCCTTCGCCCTGGCAGATCACAATCCTCACGATCTCCGTGATCGGACACCTGCACATGCAAGAAACAACACAAACGCAAGCATAAAATCCAGTGCATACAACTATATATCAGTCGAAGAGGATATAACTCATGAACATGATCAAGAACAAGAGTGGAACCATAACCGATAGTCGCTTATCATTAAAGAGTCAAAAGAAGAATACAACCAAAGCTTCGACGCCGAATTCTCCTTTGGCGGGTCGTCAGCACAACATGTCTCGATAAAGCCTGTCAAGGATGGGACAAGCCTCTCTCTCCGGATACTTGGCAATAGTCTCCTTGTTTGGATTTGGCCTTAGGGAATCAAAAAGGCTCTTACAGCACAAAGGCTCTTGGGAATTTGGAGATTCAAAGCTTAGGCACTTCAAGACTTTCAGCCTTTCAGCCCCTTCATCAATGGATGAAGGCTATATTTATAGAGGAGAGGAGGAGGTTAGGATCCCTACAATAGTGGAAGGGAGGCCTTATCCTTTGGGAGGTTCCCCATATGGTGGAAACAAGAGGCCAAAGGAGGAAGGCCGTGGTTATTCAGTCGAAACCACTCCTAATGACTCATCCACGAAGTTGTTGTAATCGAAACTTCGCCTCCTTTTTTAAAAAACTTTCCATAAACAGATTGGCGCGGGTGCAACATTGGGACAGAGCGCTAATTGGCGCGGGCTCAGTGTTAATTTTCCCCCATTGGCGCGAGTACATAACGGGCTACCAACGCCAAGGCAAAAACATGTGTTTTTAGGGGTCTACTCAGGAAATGATCCACAGGAGAAATGTTGTCCTCATGGAAAGGGATGCAATGATGGTATTTGCAAGGCATGACACTACTTATTGGTCACAGAAACGACCCTCCAATGGGCGAGATGGGGATTGCAGGGATGGTGACAAATTACTGTGTAACACCACTGCTCTCCTCTGACTCTGATGCATCCTCCTCTGTCATCTCTGCATCTGCTGGTGTGGAGGATGACGCCTCTACTCCATCATCAAATGTGATAGGCTCTAGCACTGGCGCATTGAGATCCAAGTTGGCCAATGCCAACTCAACATTGCTGTCCAGACCCATATCATCAAGAAAGACATCCCACATCTTTGTCTTTCCCTTCAACCAATCCTCCCTCTTCCTGTAGATGAGACGAAGGTTGGTGTGCACATACACCATTGTCTCTGCCCTGGACTGCTCAAGCCTGCTCTTCTTTACACTATACAAATTCCCATATGTGCTCCAATTCCTCTTGCAACAAGAGGATGAAGTCACCTGAGAGAGGAGCCTCATGGCTAACTGCTGTAGAGGAGGGCTTGTTGCCCCATGAGTTGCCCACCAAAAATAGGGCTTCTTAGCCCCCCTGTCTCGAATCACATCATAGCCTGCAAATCACCCAGTGCCAATGGAAAAATCTGCAAAGGCATCCTCCACCTCATCAAGGGATGCCCTATCCTGAAAATCCTTTTGAATGCATCTTTCCTCTCTTGTGAGATTTCACCATCCATGTGAGGAGGGAATCTGCGGGAAGGTCCACCATTTAGCCACTCATGGTTGTAGTATTTTGGGTTCAAGGAGTGAGCCAAACAATGGTAAGGTGTGCAATTCTTGTCCAATTTGCTGACAAGAATATCCTGTATGATGGTGAAGAAGGCCTCAGGTGATGTCTCATACTTTGGGCATTGACTTTGTAAAACAATGGTCCTCACAGACTCAATCATGGAATCCCATCCCTCATAAACCTCTCCTAGGATGGGTTGGTCTGTATCTGCAAATCGGAGCAAGGAAATGATAGGCTCCATGATCTGAATAACTAGATCTACCTTCTCCCACCATATATCATCCAACACTGTGTCCTTCACCTTCTTTGAGGCTGCTTGATCCGTCTTTCTCCAAAAAGACCAAAACTCTAAAATAACCATGGACCCAAGAGCGGTCTTGACCTCCCTCAACCTCTTCAACATGATGAATGAAGAGGCAAACCGTGTATCTACAATCTTCAACAATGATAGATTGGTGTACTCCTTGCAGATAGTGAGGGCATTTGTATGGTTTTGTATATAGTTGCAGATATGCCGTGCATCCTCAATAATGGCTCTAATCCAAAGCACATCAGAAGCAATAGATTTCAGTGCCAAGTTCAATGAATGGACAATGCAATGTGTCCAAAATACTTGTGGATATTTTGCTTCCACAATCATGCCAGCGGCCTTGCAAATAGGTGCATTATTTGTAATGATTTGCACACAAGAATCCACATCTACATCTTCAATAAATTTAAGAAATAACTTAGCCATATATTGTGCATCCTTGTACCATCCAAGTGCATCCATTGATTTCAAGAAAACTGGACCATTCAAGGATGATACCATGAAGTTGATGAGTGGGTGGCGTGCTGGATCTGTCCATCCATCAGAAACAATGCTAACCCCAGATGTTGGCCATGCTGATTTAATAGGCTCAAGCATTTTGTCCACCTCTTTCTTTGCCTTTTTCAACAATGTGGTTCTGAGCTTCTCTGACCCAGGAGGCACATACCCTGATGGAGCCCCATGACTAAGAGCTTGACACATCTCAATAAATAGAGGTGACCATGCAACATTAAAGGATATGAAGTTTTGATAGAAAAAAAATGCAATGGTGAGATCAAGCTCTTCCATCTTCTTTTTTTGAAAAATCTTGTCCATTGGACCAATTGTAGTTGCCTTTCTCTTTGCTGATTCTCCCCTACTAAAAGTCTCAAAAGGGAACTTGTCGCTGCTTTTCCTTAAGAATGGAAGGGGGTCATCATTCTTGTTTCTTTTTTATTTTGATGCCACATTTTCCTCAACAATACCCTGCTCTTTCTCCAATTCCTTTCTCTGTGCTGTTCCAATTCCTGTACAACATTTAATGCCACAACCTGGAATACCCAACAAATGAGCTTTCACACGGAAATATGTGCAAGTGAACTTGCCGTGGCAAAATTGCATTTCCATGAACAATTTCCTCCTCCTCCCTTTTTTCCTGCCCCTCCCTCTCTTGTCACATATTTCCACAATGGGTATTTGGGGTCAACAATTTGTTTTCCCTGCACATTTGATGCTGCTGTTGCAGCCCCACTTCCAATGGATGGAATACTTGCAGACCCTGATGAAACAGGGACAGGAGGGGCATCTCCAATGGGGACGTTCTTCTCCTTTCTTTGCCCCTGTCTTGCTGCCTTTGATTGAGCCATGAATACTGTAAAAAATAAACAAAAATAACCAAATATATAAAACATATGCACATGCAAACACTAACAGCAAACTAAATGAAAAATATAGAGGGACAGTGTACTTACCGGATGCTCGAATCTCTTCGAATGAACTCCCTTTCTCCTTGCTCACCCTAGCTCCTCCTCACGTCACAAAATGAAATGGGTGAGAAACAATGAACAAAAATCGCACTTTATAAAAAAAAAACAGTGCTTTTTTTGAATGGCGGGGATACGCCGTACCCTGTACAGATACGGTCGTACCCAGTGAATTGGGGGCAAATCGGGTACGAATCGTATCGACACGGGGATTCAGGATTCGGTCACCCTTTTTGACGAATTTGGTAACTTAGATCTTAATCAATGGCTAGGATTAACTAGAAATTGACCCATGCACTTTTCTAGAACACTCTCACCATGACTTAATTAATTCCTTTTAATTAATCATATTTCCTAAGTTTAGACTTAGGAAATATTAAAAATTGACTAATTAATTTAATTAAGTCGTCTCTAGGTGGAATTTCCTGAAACGATTTCTGGGTATTGGAGAATACATGTGTTCTAGCCTCTTTGCCAATTCTCATGGCTAGGACACATCCGATGCTACAAAAACTAACACCCTTTTAGCGAGGAAAGTGTTATAGTACTGCAAATGCTGCTACAATACACTGTCTCTGCACCATCTCCTGTCACGCTGCTGATGTATGGTTGCTGTTTCCCACCAACTACTGCACAACTCTGATATGCGCTGCATCTGTGTTGCTATTGACCATGTTGAACTGTTGCCAACACTGCATCTGCACTGCAACTCTGTCGCTGCTACTACTACAACATCTGCAACTTCCCTCTCATCTGCTGCTGTTGCAACTGCAACATCTGCGATGGAGAACTATCCAAAATACCAAGCCATTTGTGCTCAATATGATGCATATGTCACCCGAGTCCTGACTGCTACTAGTCTTTGTGTTGCCACTGAAGCCTCTGCGCTGCTGCTGATTTTGCACTGTGCCAACTGCACTGCCACCAGCTCTGCACTGCGCTGCTCAGTATCTGACCGCTACTCGCTATTGCATCTGTCACTCTAGTATCTGACTGCATCAATTGCCACTGGTCCATCTTGCTACTGCGTACTGTGGGCTCTCGTAGCAAGGCACTGATTCAAGAGGTGGACCTTCTCTAGAATCTTGCCCACCTATAGCACTCTGGGGCTATAAAACCAAGTCACCCCACCTCACTCTTGGAGGGATGTCTGCAAACACGACGAAATATTCCTCCAGCCTGGAGGACAACCTGTGGATCTCGGTTGAAGCTGCCTGTTGGTCCTGCTTCTCCTGTTGAAATTTTGGGGTAGCATCGGATGTGCTCTAGCTCTGAAATTTTGTGGAGGAGATGGAGTACATGAGATCTCCAAGACCTAGAAAGCGTTTGGGGAAATTCCATCAGGTTTAAGAGTTATTCAAATAATTAATCTTTTTAATTAAGGACCCTAAGTCTAACTTAGGAAAATTAAAAGATAAAAGTGAATTAAATTAAACATGTGATGAGAATGTTCTAAGTCACGAGGATCAAGCAGCTTCTAATCTTAGCCGTCGATTAGAGATTAGATCACAGCCATTGGTTTTCCAATGAGAAAAGTATAAGAGAAGGGCTTGGGGTCAGTTGGAGAACACACACATTGGCAGAGCACTGAAGCTAAGCTGAAATTCTAGGGCGTGGTTTGCTAAGAATTTCAGGAAGAGTTTTCAGTGCAGCAAGGGGCAGTATTGGTGAGGGATTCTGAATCCAAGGCCAAGAGTACAACAGCAGTAGAGAGGCAGCATATCCAGGAGTGCAGAGGGTAGCCAGTGCTATGCAGTCTAGCCAGAGCCCAGTCAGGGGCAGTGCAGAGGCAGCAGGAGCCACGTAGGGCTGACACAGGTCCAGTCAGGGCAGCGCAAGGGCAGCGTAAGCCTAGAGGGGGTGACGCAGGCCATTCTAGAGCAACGCAGAGGCTGACATAGGCCAGTAAGGCTGACGTAAAGCTCTGAGGGGGTTTCCGGTGGCCAGAAAGGGCTCGAGTTCTGTAAATCACTTTTGAGGGTGTGAATCAAACGTATTTTTTGTCTCTGAGTGAAAGAGGTATTGTTGCTGTGATTTTCTCTATAGGGCCAACCATGTTTGGTGCCCAAAAATTGTTGTATTCAGATTCTGCATAATAAGAAAACCCTCTAGAGCTAGCTGCATTGGATTGTCCGCATTGGGTTTTTCCTGGGAAATTTGTCCGAAAATCTGTCACTTTGTCATATGAACGTTATATTCAGTAAATGAACTGTATGTACTTCATTGTTTTTTTGAATATTCAGATTAATAACTTGTATAAATAATCAAGTAGGAGAAGTAAATCAATGGTTAGTAGTAGGGTTTCTTAGATTAAAGAATTTTCACATCCTTGTCCTTCTTCTTGAGAGGACACCGAGTGCTATAGTGGCCTAGCTCGCCACACTTGGAGCACTTGACCTTCAACATGTTCTTCTTCTTCCTAAGCTGCTCCCCCTGCCCCTTTGATGCGAGGGCCACATCCTTCTCTTCCTTCACCTGCTTCAACCCACTGCTGCTACTGTTGCCACTGATGGTGCTCTTCACCAGATCTCACCTCAACTCTTTTTGCTGCAAATCTGCCCACATTCAGTCCCATCTTGGCAAGGTTTCCTTGCCCAAAATGCTTTGGACAAACACCTTCCACTCCTTAGAGACAAAATTGAGAGCTATATGCACCATCTCTGAAGCCTGAGGTGCCGACGCTACAACTGCCAACAAATCTCGGATCTCCTGAATCCTGGTGAGGAAGGGGTCTATGCGCTCCCCCTTCTGCATACAGGTACATCTCAGCTTCTCCACTAAGTAAATCTTCCGTTGCTCGGAAGATCCCTGGTATAGCGTGGAAAGGGAGTCCAACATCTCCTTGGCTGTTCCCATGCCCGCTATGTGAGAAACCACATGATCCCAAACACCATCGAGGATCAATCTCTTCGCATTTGCCATCTCCTTCTTGTATTCTTTGAGCTGATCTGGATCTATGGGGACAACTACCATTTTATTGATATACGCTTTGAGATCATGCTCATCTAGAAAGAAGGAAATCCTTGCCTTCCAGATCACATAGTTGGATGCGCCCTCCAACCTATCCTGATCTCGCAGCCCAAATGATGCCATGTCAAAAAATAAGTCGAAAACCTCCTCTTCTCTTCTGCTCAGCTGCTGCTAAGCTTTACGCACTCCCTGCTAGAGTGAGTAACTCTGCTCACAACGACTGTTGATCTGCCAGAGAAATCGAATTTCTGAAACTAGAAGTCCCCTAAGGAAAATTTTCCCTCAGTGTGTGTGCTTTCTTCCTCTTGACGCTATTTTGCACTAGCAATTGCTGCAAAATATTGCGTCCAGCAAGAGATCTTCTCTGCAAGGAAAATACTCGCCGCTCCCTCTGCCTCTGGTAATCCTTGATATGGAGAAATCCGATTTCTCTGTCGCTCTCTCAGAGAAATCAATTTTTCCTCAAGAAATTGACCCTCATGGCTAAAGAACTGCGCTGCCTCTGAGGGTTTTGAACTACTGCTTATGCAGAGCTACGAAATTCCTCTTGCCTTCTGCTACTGAGCTCTCCGACTTATAATTTGCGCTTTGATACCATGTGAAAATTCGGGAAACCCGAATCCTATTGCAACAAGTGATGTTAATTATTCTAATTGTTTAATTAACCAAACAATTTACTTGCTGTTTCCTACGACAAATATTGAATCAAATTTAGTGCAACCTTCACAAAACAAATACTGCTGAAGAAATAAAAACGTTGGAAGAAATATATGCACACACACAAAATAACACTGTTATTTTTGGACTAAGTCTCGGGAAAAACCCAACTCGGGAAAACCGGTGCAACAACTGAGGGTTTTGATATTATTCAGTAGTGAAATCTGAGTACAAACTATGGATGCCCAAACTGGAAATCCAAACAGAGAACTACTTGTAAAAATAACTAGTGAGAAAAATTTCTCACTCCACAGGCGATCTGACACTGACCTCAGTTCGAATTGAGTTGTCACTTGCTACCTCTGCGCATTCACTGTGTTAGCCTATGTAGTTACTACGTCCCTCAAGCTCGGAACTGCTTCTCCTGTCACTGTCTCGTCAACTGCTGTCTGGGAAATTGATATTCTCTGCCTTTGGACCATTTGCCCAGCTTCTGGCTCAGAATCTCACCTTCTCCCTAGCAAAACAAAAATCTCCTCTAGAGGGCTGTGCCCTTCTTCACTGTGGCAATCACTGCCTATCTGCAATGTACTCACTGGATCTGGAAAAGCTTCCTTCGACTTCACTATCTCTGCCCCCCTCTCACTGCTTCGACTTGACTGAATCACCTCCAACAACTAAATGCTGCTACTCTGGAGATCGATTTCTCAGGAAAATAGAATGCTCAACTGATTTGTTGTGTCTTCTCCTAGCTCCATTAACTTCTTATAATCCTCCGTTGAGACTTCAACGACCACGATTAAATCTTAATCGATGGCTAGGATTAACTAGAAATTGATCCATGCACTTTTCTAGAACATTCTCACCATGACTTAATTAATTCCTTTTAATTAATCATATTTCCTAAGTTTAGACTTAGGAAATATTAAAAACTGACTAATTAATTTAATTAAGTTGTCTCTAGGTGGAATTTTTGTAAACAATTTTTGGGTATTCGAGAATACATGTATTCTAGCCTCTCTGCCAAATCTCGTGGCTAGAACACATCCGATGCTACAAAAACTAAAACATCCAAGAGGAATGCCAGATGGGGAGAGGTGTATGATTGGTGCAGATGGCAAAAGAGAGAGGCATATCATCTTCAATGAGCAAATGTGCAGGGTTGTTGGCTGGTTGGCTATCTAAGATAGGAGAAAAAATTTTCCCCTACGGGGTTACCCATTTTGGCGGGTAACAATCCCTCACAAGATTTGTCACCTAGTATATCCATCAAGGAAACTTATAATAGCATTCCTTGGCCTTAAATATCCAATTTATTGATAATTGCTAAGGTTTGATTGAGAGGATTTCTCTCTCTTTCTCTCCAACCTAGGCCTTCCACCTTTGACCTTGTCCTTTCTTGATTCCATATGCTCAATATTGATAAGGCATTAGTCGTTGTGTGTGAATCTTTTAAAATTTTAATATTTTTTAAATTTCATGGTAATCTAAGGTTTGGCTTCAACAAAATTTGTGTTTACTAACATAAAATACCTCATATGTCATTGTCCTAGGTGTTGAATTTCCTACAAGATACATAGTAGAAACTGATTTTCTGATCTGACAATTACTACCTAATGATTTTTATACAATTTATCCTTATGCCATTAATATCATTGAGCAATTATACACATAAAATCTCAACGGTAATGCAGTGAGAACGATAAGATCATAAAGAGACAACCATGCACAATAGAGAACAAATTTTCCATGGGAAACCCAAAGTTGGGAGAAAACCCAACAACTCTTCTTTTAGGAGAAATTTTCTTCAACAAGGTTTACAATTCCAAAATTGTCTAGAAATCTGTGCTAAAATCAAAGTCCAAACTTCAGTCAATTTGTCCTCTATCTGCTCCCATGTGTGGCTACTATAGAAGAGAGATGTTTGATACAAATTGGTTAAATGAAGATGTCACATTGTATATATATACAAGTCGAACTGGTGCATTTTGATTTACCCCTAGGGACACGTCCCTTCATGAGTTGGGCCGACTTCTCCATTTTGAGCCTACATGAAGCCCAATAAAAAAATTATTTTTTATTTTTATTTTCCATAGATCTTCTAGGATGACTTAGGAGGCATCTTGGCATGCGAGAATACCTCCTTATGCTATGCAAAAATCAATGCTTCCTCTTAGCGAGGGAGGTATTCTCCTTGGTTGCAATAGATTTCCTCTCAGCTAAAATTTCTCCTTCATAAGAAAAGTTATTCTCCTTGGTTGCAATAGATTTCCCCTTAGCTAAAATTTCTCCTTCATAAGAAAAGTTCATGAGCTTGCTATGTTGATGCATGTCTATAAATCACTCCAACCTGGAGTGGTAGTGTGAGTTTCTAGGTCCTTTTATCTCTGGGCAAAGTCCTTTATGGCTCCTTAGGTAAATGTATCAATCTCCTCTGGTCAAAGTTCTTTATGATAGCCAAGTCCTTCTGGCTTCTCAGGAGAGAATTTGCTCTTGGACCATTCGCCCTTAGCCATGATCCTTTCTGGCTTCTCAGGTGAATTACATCTATCTCTTCTAGTCAAATTCCTTTATGACCTAGCCAAGTCCTTCTGGCATCTTAAGAGATGATCTGTCCAATCCTGTAATTGCCCTAGGCCATTCACTTCTAGTCAAAGTCCTTTATGACCCAGCCAAAGTCCTTTATGGCTTCAAGAGATGGTCTTCCCATTCTTGCAAAGACATCAACACTCCCTCTCAACGAGGGAGACATTCTGCATCACATCAAGCTTGTCTCTGAAGTATACAAATGTCACTTTGGACAGAGGCTTGGTGAGAATGTCTGCAATTTGCTGACCTATGTGTATATATTGGAGCTCCATTGCTACTTTCTGCACCATGTCGCAGCTGAAGTGACCTGATCAAATAGTGTTGAAAGAAGCTTTTGAAGTCACACTGCTTCACATTTTGTGACATTGGCTGCGATATAATCTGCTTCTGCTGTCTTGAGTGCGACAGAAATCTACTTCCTGCTGAACCAAGATATCATAACGGATCTCAAGACATCCTCAAGGTGCTCTTTTTGCACTCCCTGCTCAAGTTGAATTTGTATATTCCTGCAGCCTTACTTCAGGACCTGAAACATATCTCATATCATATCTAACTGTACCACGTAGGAACCTCAACACATTCTTCATTGCAACCCAAAGTACAACCCTCGACTCAACCATAAACTTGCTCAGGGTGCTCACTACAAAGCAAATATTTGGCCCGGTGTTAACCAGGTACATCAAGGATCCAATCAACTGCTTGTACATTGTGAGATGCACCAAATCTGAATCTCCAATCCGAAGAAATATTCATTTCAATCTCCGAGGCCAACTCCCTCTGACACTGAAGCAAATCTTCCTGTTGCAGTCTTGGCTGTTCCCTCTATCGTAGAAGCAAATCCTTCTGTCATTGCTGCTTCCTCTGTTACGTAAGCAAGTCCTTTTGCCATTGCTGCTCCCTCTGTCATGTAAGCAAGTCCTTTTGCCATTGTTGCTCCCTCTGTCACATAAGAAGGTCCTTTTGCTACTGCTTGACATGGTTTTTTCAAAGAAGGTCTCCTAGAGACCTCCTGTCTCTGAGCATCTTGTGAATCTCAAACCATGACATCCTCTTGGAAGGCTGCTCCTTCCACTCTGCGTCACTATCTTCTCCCTTGGTTCTAGTAGTTCTTTTGGTCATTTGGCACGGTCCTGGATGTCTGTACAATTTCTCCCTCTCGAACACAAATCACTCTTGTTGAGTCTATGCTTGAGCCCTTAGGCCATACAAGAACCTAACCACCAAAGATTGGAGCAAAAAATATCCTTGTACTCCCTCTTACTGGGAGAACCCTCTTGTCACAAACTTTTATTTTTTCTTCTCGATGCTGCCATCTGCTGCCAGAATCATTGCCATGGCAGCCTTCACAATGTACCTGCAAACCTCATTCAAGAGGTAATGGAAGAAACAATTACAGTATGAGGGGTTTCCGCAATGCATTGTATTAGATATCATTTTTGGGATTCAATTGCGTTAAGTAAGTCATTCATCTATGACCATTTCCATGAGAGGTAGTCGTAACTGACTAATTTCTCACGATTTTTGAATAGTCCACTTAGCACTCATTGAAAAAAAATACAAAGACAAGAGGCTCACCAAGGAAAAATAACAATAATGAAGGGAGAAAGATATGAAGTACTTATTTCTTGATTGAGGAAGAAATAGCTGAGTGTTGTAGGGAATTGTCAATTCCCTCTTGATCCTTTCCTCCTTAATGAAGTCCATATGCAATCTCATCAAGCTTAGATTCCTTTGTTTCTTCATCCCGCGGATTAGGCTTAGCAAGCCATTCATCAAGCTATCTAGCCATACCAAAGGCTTAAAAACAAGGTGGCATCCACACAGAGTCATTCCACATGTTATCAAGGTGATAATCCAAGTATGCATCACACCAACTCCACTTGCATTTAGCACTCCAAGTCTTGCTGTAGGGTTTCATCCCACAAACCATAGAACTTTCTTATCCAAGACTTCAATATAAGTCGTAACCTCCAAGTCTTCTCACTCTTGTACCAGGTTGTCCTTTGCCTCACTTACTGCCTTACCTTCGTTGCTGTCCACCATAGTCTGCTATAGCAACTTTGGCCAACCTCTTTTAGCCTTGCCGTCCTCTTGACAATCTTCTTCTATAGCCCGGCCTGCTTCAGATAATCCTGGGCCATCTCACTATTTCTGAGGGCCTCTGCCTTGTCTAATCTGCAATTCAGACAACTATTCTGAGGCCCCAACTATGGCCCTTTACTGGCAACCTTGACCTCCTCAAATCCTCTACAGTTGGCCCTTTTTTACATGAGAAGACCCTTGTCCAGGTCTCTCCTGGACTGCGGTTAGCACCTATTTAATTCGACCCTCCAGGAGAAGGTTTACACAGGGTCTGTGGCCCCTTTTCTTGGCTGTAGATCCTCTCGATAGACTTCCCTTGATTCGGCCTAACACAACTCAACAAGCCACCTTATCTCAGAGCAACAACCTTCTTCCTACCTCTGTTGGCCTTTCTACAGTCCTGAGGGTACTCAACCCTCCTGTTGTCAATTCTGAGGCCCTCAACCCTCTCCTAGGGCTGTGGCACTACCAAAGAACGTACTGCGGTTAACTCTAGATGCCTCTCGGTCTGTCACTTCACAATTCTGAGGCCCTTGACCCTCTCCTAGGGTTGTGACCCTTTTTCTCTGCACAAAACAAACTCTAGAATCACTTCGGTCAGCACCTTACTTCGGCTAGCACACATATTAGCCTTCCTTTCTGATCATAGAACCAACTCAACCTCTCTTGGAACATATCCTCCCTTGTTGCAACTCTCTTAGGCTTCTTGTTCTCCACAAATGAGATCCTTCACACTTGTCTTTAGTGGCTGCTATCCCAACAAAGCTCTGATACCATGTTGAATTTCCTACAAGATACATAGTAGAAACCAATTTTCTGATCTGATAAATACTACCTAATGATCTTTATACAATTTATCTTTATTCCATTAATATCATTGAGCAATTATACACAGAAAATCTTAACAGTAATGTAGTGTGAACAATAAGATAAAGAGACAACCATGCACAATAGAGACAACACATTTTTCTTGGGAAACCCAAACTTGGGAGA
The DNA here is from genome assembly GCA_034641835.2 of Pinus albicaulis. Lineage (NCBI taxonomy): Eukaryota > Viridiplantae > Streptophyta > Pinopsida > Pinales > Pinaceae > Pinus > Pinus albicaulis. Next base: position 313,167,822 of record CM076582.1, on the reverse strand, counting down.
AAATACAACAACTCTTCTAGGAGAAATTTTCTTTAGCAAGGTTTACAATTCCAAAAGTGTCTAGAAAGTTGTGCCAAATTTTAAGTCCAAACTTCAGTCAATTCGTCGTCTATCTGCTTCCATGTGTGAGTACTATAGAAGAGAGATGTATGATACAAATTGGTCAAATGAAGATGTCACGTATGTATATACAAGTTGAATGGGTGCATTTACTCCAAGGGACACGTCCCTTCATGAGCTGGGCTGACTTGTCCATTTTGAGCCTACATGAAGCCCAATAAAAAATTGAATTTGAATTTGAATTTTTCATAAATCTTCTAGGCCGACTTAGCAGGCATCTTGGCATGCTGGAATACCTCCCTATGCGACACAAATATCAAAACTAGGCCTAGGTTTTGCATCTCATAAATTAAAAAAAAGAAAAATATAATTTTTATGCATTTTTCAGCCATAATTCTAGGGCGGAAATCTAGGGTTTAATAGCTGTTTTGTGCATTTTCAGCCAGTGAAAAGTTGCTGTAATCTTTTCCCTTGTTTTCCCATCAAATAGCCTTTGATAGTTTATTCATTGTTTATCATCATTTGTGGGCTCTTTTTGCTATTGCTGTCATAAATTTTACATGCTGTAAATTGTCCTTGTTTTAAACCATAATTTATAATAGCGATCATTTAATTAAGATAGCATGTGTTTGAATCTATTTGAGCGTCTCGTGGACTTATCTCAACCCTCTAGACTTAGCAATAGGTTTTTAACCTTGCTATTTCATTTCACTTGGAGCCCTATCTTATTGAATATTATTCTAGGGTGTCTAATTAACAGGTTCTTTAGAGGGTATTTAGGCTGGGAATCCTTGGGTTACTTCATCTATGAGATCTGTGGGGGAAGCCTCCGTTGTGGGGATAACATCCATCTGCAGAATAGCAGGGGAACAACCACTAAGGTGACAGTGGTTGCTGATCTTATTGTTTCCCTTGAATGCCTAGTGAGGCTTTGCACTAGGCTGCTAGATTTTGTGGTAATGGGAAGCTTTTTTTTTTTTTTTTAATGATGTCTCAAGGATGAGTTTCTCCGTCTCATTTTGAGGATTGAACTAACAACATTTTTGCTGCTTTAGGAGTGGACAGAAGCAACTCTGAAAGCTTTTTCAAGTTCAACTATGAATTCTTGGAATCTGCATATTCCTGCTATGGTTGATGAATTCACCTCAGTTTTTTTTTCAATTCTTGCATTCAGTGAAGCAAGTTTAGAATCTCTCTGAAATTCAATATAAACAAAATGTGGGTTGTATGGGGTATATATATGAAGAAAGTCATGTTTTTAGCACTTGAGAAGAGAACCATCTCATTCCTTGCAAACAAAATGAAAAGGTTCATGTTCTTCTCTATCTTCTCATTACTTCTCTTTCACAGGCGAAGTTCCTTTTATGACTTCTCTACTTTCATCTAAGAATCGAATTCACAATTTCAACTTTGAATCTTTTTGGGTGCAGTGAAACAAGGTTTTCAGATTCAATGTTGATGTTATAAAATTAGGTATGGTTTATGCATGTCCAATATTTCAAAACCTCTGTATGCCTTTCTAGCAGATTAATGTCAAAAATTCTGTTGACAGTCTTAGATTTCTTCTGACTGACTGCTGGGAGTTGCATTATAAATTAAAATAAGGTGGATGACTTCGTTTCAGTTGGAGTGATCACTTCTTTCACAAATTTAGCTCCTTTTGGATTTTAATTTCGATTAGGGTTGATGCCTGATAACTTTTTCTAAAGTTTGGAGTAAACCGATATTGTTGAGCAATGCCCAAAATTATCACTTAGGTTTTCATCTATATGTAGACTCTACCTGCCAATAAGTTTCCTGTATATGTAAACCTGCAAATGTTCTCTGTAGGCAGGCATGGAGATGATGACACCATCTTTCTGAGACTTTGACAAGAGCATGCCGTAGGAACTTGAAATTTCATTTGAAATTTATCCTTTGGGTGAATAATCTTGAGAAAGATAAGCTGTTTGTGGCACTCAGATCCTCTAACCGGAGACCATTGTCAAGTTTCTTAGTTGAGCTGAATGAGAAATATTAATGATTTAGCGTGGGTACATGCTTTTTTGTTGGGGGTAAAATGTAGTTTTTAGTGCCTTATTTAATTTTCAAGCTGATAAAATATAGCCTTTCACTTGTATTTTCCTCGATTCTTAATAACCTTATAGCTTTTTCATTTCCATTATTGTTTTGATATTGAGGGGGCGAAATTGTCCAATGGATTAGGCTGTACCAGTTGATGGAGAAGTATGCCAAGGAGTATCCATGGTGACTGTTGAACACTTAACAGGAGAGGTTAACCCACTTGAGAAGCAAGTTGGAGATAGTGTTCCTGGTGGTGCTAGAAACTTGGATGGGATGTTGATAATCAAGGTATGCTTATATAAGCTCTTTTGGCCTGCTACTGTACTTGTAACTATACTACATCTTTCTTCTCATTGTAAATTTAATGGACATATGGGAAATAAACTGTAGTTGCCTCTATGTGATCATTTTGCCTTTCATATTGAATAGCTTATCTTATTTATGAATTCTGTCAAAACAAAGGTACAGACTGCAAAACAAAATTACTGTTTTGTATGGGTTGGATCAGTATGGTAATTTTTAAAATACAGGGTCTGCCAAAAACTTGTTTAGAATGATTTTCGTCATACCATTTCAATCTCCAGAAACTAAAATAATAGAAGCAAACAGGAAATTAGAAAGAAGCAATTATTATGCCTATGTGCTTGTGTACGTACAAATAGGAATTTTGATGCACAATGATTAAACTTGGGTATGGAAACAAAATAAAGATATATTAGAATTAGTCTATCTACTTCTCTATTAGAATGATTCATGCACTTCTATGCAACAGTGCAAGGGTGCAGAGTGCAAGTTCTTAAGGTAGGAAAAAATGAGCCTGTAAAAATGCGTATTGCTCCACTACACTACATAGTATATAGTAGTAATATGATGATAATAATTTATTTTTAAGGTCACTTCCTAGCCAAACACTAATTTGATGTATGCGACCTCTTTGTTTGTGGGATAAAGAATACTCTCTGTGCAGCAATTTGACTGCTATAGTCTACAGAGATATACATACCCCACCTCCCTCCAGATTTAAACCTGTGACCTCCAAGGAGGGAACACCTGTTATTAACTGTTATAAAGTTATAAACACACTGAAGACAACCTTTTGTCCTGTCTGCCATGCCTTTTCCTTCCTAAGTAATCTAGTTATTAGATAGTGGATGTCATGATTCTTCACTAAGCTTTGTCTGCCTGTTGCTAACTTGCTAATCTACCAGTGTCTTACCTTCTACAGCTCGTCTGAGGATTAGCCTGTCCTTTCATTTAAGCAATTTGTTGAAGAAAAACATGAATCCATCAGATGCCAGAACACATGCATTTGTATAAAATGAATTTGCCAAAAACGTGACTTTGAGTTCTTTCTGTATAGCCACTTCCAGTGCTTTTATGTGGACTGCATAGAATATTATTATATTTATTACAGATATCTGTTAATTATAGAAGCATAAATCTCTACAATTATTGGTCCATGATCTCTATTTAAAGAGCATGGAGGGTCATGGCTGATGATCAATTGTGAGAACACTCTTATGTAAAATTTTATCTTTTGCATTAATAAAATTGCCTTAATTGGCCACGTTGGCTGGGGTCGTGGACTATTGCCCTCTTAGACGGTTTTAATTACGTAAAAAATACTAGCGTTATGATTTTTGATCTAGTTGTGTGATTGGTTAATAAAGGTGTTCTCCATGTATGGAATATCCTTTTTTCCTGAACATGGTATCGGAGGCTGTTTGAAGAGATGCTCCCATTTTTGATCAAGATCTTGAGCCTATGTTGCAACAATTGCTAGATCTACTACCATTTCTGTCCATTTTTGGCCTAAACAGACTGTTATATTGTGTTTAAAGCTCTGTTTTTAGTTAAGAACGCCTTTTGTTTCATCCAAAAAGGTGTCTGTTTGCCCAAGATACGACTCTTTTTGTCAGATCCGGAGGTATATAGTTTGAATATACGTTTTTTTTAAATTGTTTTTGCAGAGTTCATTTCTTGGCTTTTTGTTTATATTCCAGGTTTGCTACTCTTTCTGGTTTGTGTTTCTCTTTGCCCTCTGCTCTTTGTGATCCTGGCAAATAAAAAACAACACAAAGTGTTTTCTTGACTGCATATGCTTTTTGCTGTGCGCTTTGTGCGATCTTGGAAAATCAGAAATAGAGAGAATTTTTATTTTCCTTGCAAGGTCACTGGATCTAAGCCCATTGTTGTTGCGTTTTGGGATTTTTTTCAAACTATTGTTTGTTTTGAATGAATGCTTTTTCTGATAAGCATGCACTTAGAGGTGGTGCTCTAACACCACTATCCTCCTTTACTATTATTCTTGTGTGTTTTGCACTAGCTCACTTGGTTAAAAGTTACTTTATTTGTTAAGAATTCTTGAATTCAAATCTCCCTTTTTAAGTTACTCCTTGAAAAAATTCATGCAAATTTATGCTACTTCATAACTTTATTGTAAAGTGTATTTTATTTATATTATAAAAGTGAATTACTAATAAATAACTTAAATATATTTTTTAGTTATTTTTCAGACTTGTTTTATAAAAGTGGGCCACTTCATAAAGTATCTTATTTGTTGAAGTGAGTTTAGATGCAAAAGCTAGTGAGGGAAATACTTTTTTTTCCTAATTTTTTGGTAACATCTATCACCATGTGGACCAACTTTTACATGCCACATGGCTCTTTGTTATCATTAATGCATTTTTAATAAAGGCACGACTTTCACATCCAAAGTTAATTTTCAATGCCTTTTTTTTGAAACAACCTATTTTTTCGAGAGCTTTCGATCTAGACAATCAATTTATCTTTTGAAACCATATCATTTGCCTATTTTAATATGGTCATTCCAAGTGAACTTTTACTTACTGATGCCAACCACTTTTCATGGATATCCCACATGGAGGTTCTACCAAAAAGTAAAGGATTGTATTGGATGACCTTGGGAAAAGAAAAAGCCACCACTAGTTTTGATAAGTGAGACAAATGGGATAATATGGATGGTGAAGCACGTGGATTATTCAGACTGTCCATTTCCCTTGAAATCTTAAGTAATCGATGACCAAACTAAAGTTTGGAAAAGTTGAAAAAGATATCTGGTCAACCTAATGTGATCGGATCTCATCAACTTGAAAATCAGATCATGACTTCAAATCCTAAGGTTTCCCTCCCATTGACGATCATTTATGTAGGTTCAAATTACTCAAAGACTGTCAAGTTGATTTGAATGATGAGCGCTGCATATAGATTATTCTTTCTATTGGAAACACTGAGAGGGGGGTGAATCAATATTTCCTTCCAATTAGTTAATTTTAATCTTCAAAGCATTAATTATCATTAACATCAGATAGATATAAGCATTCATCAACAATAAACAACAACATTTAACAATGCACAATAATCAAGGCAGTAGACAAAGATTTTTAGGTGGAAAACCTCCTTTGGGTCAAAAACCATTATATGCTTTTTAATATTTGTCTTCAAAAATAATTACATCAAGTTTTCAACTCCAAATGAAGGGGCTCCAACCCCCAAATTTACAGGGTCTAACCTATAGGATGCTCCTATGCCCTGTTTACTAGCTACAATGAGAAGGACGCTCTAACGCCCTAGTAGTCAGGCTCCAAGCTAACAGATGCTCCAACACCTTGTTTACCAGCTGCTACTGAACGAACGCTCCAACTCCCTGTGCAGGCTTCGGCTTGCCCTAGCGCCTGCCACCCTGAAGTGTTCTCAGGCTCCAACCTGAAGGAGACAACACTTTCCTGCCTTGCACAACCCTGCTACCCTGAAGTGTTCTCAGGGTCCAACCTGAAGGAGACTCCACTCTCCTGCCTTGCATAGCCCTACCACCCTGATTAGTCGGCGAACCATGTTTCACAATTTTTAAACTCGATCCACCTGTGCTCTGAATCAATATAAAGAAATTGTAATGAAAATTCCGCTTCTTTGCTTGGTATGTATATTACTGTCAAGTCCCGCCAGTCTTACTGCTTAATTTTGCTCTATCTGTCAATAAAATTGAAAATTACAAGTACAACAATGTAAGATTTGCAAGTAAATGAAATGAGCTCACAATTCCAAGTATAGATAATCAATTGAAATGCAAGATGAATGAATGCAAGATCTACCTATGTGAGATGCAAGATCTTGGTTAATTTTAATTATATGCCTATTCTAAGGTGAAGGCCTTCTCCTCAATTATCGAAGCAAGTCTTAGAGCAAGGTTGTTGGGAGAACTGCTAGGGAAGGAGGCTAAGGCTGTTATGAATAAAATATATATAAGAATAAAAATAATGTCAATAATAATTAATGATTAATTAACTAGTAATTTTTTTTTAGACAGGGAACAACAACCTCCCTGGGTATATGTAGCAGCGCGTAAGCCACATATACTAGAAACTCATGACTTTCGCAAGGATCGAGGCGTCCAACATTGGGGGCGTCTATCCTTCTAGCTTGGTCATGACCGACAATAAACAACCCTACCTCCCGCTAGTTTTGAACCTGTAACCTCTCAAGAGAAATCACAAGTTCTTAACCATTGAGCCCACTCAGATTAATTAACTAGTAATTAATCTTGAAGAGGCATGTCTCTAAGGACATGACCATTTGTGAAGAGGTACCTGCCTAGTTATATAAGCAGGCCCTCACCCTCATTTGTAATCATCTCATTTGTATTCAAATATTTTTATATATAATTACTTGTCCTACAATGGATGTCTTCATCTTCAAAGTGTTCTGAAGATTACTGCATAGAACGAAGTTTGTTCGTTACATTGGTATCAAAACATTCCTCTGAGTATATGAACCTTGTTCATTACAGTGGTATTAGAGTTGTTCGATCCTCTGGTCGTAACTGCTGCACAAAGCCAGTCTGATCCGACACTTGGCCATCAACTTGTCATCAACCTTGTTGTCATCGTAATCAAATCATTTCGATACACAGTGTTGTAGGTTCTCCATTCTCCCATTAGTCCTTTAGCCATTATATATAGAAAGAATATATATATAGATATAGAAAGAAAAACCGATCGTGGAAAAAAGGAATTCTATTATTTAATTTGTTTTTTTTAATATATATATATATATATGAAACAAAAAAGTGAAAATAAAATAAAATGAAAAGAAAAGTCGAAAAAAAGAAGTTATTATATAAAAAAATTATATTTAAAAAAATTGAAAATAAAAAATAAAAAATACAAAAAGAAGAAGAAATTATTAAAAGGAGATTTTAAAAAAGGGGATTAAAAAAAAAAAAAAAACGAAAAAAAAAAACCCTGCTACAACAGTTGTGCATTGCCTTGACAGGTTTACAACCACTGTTGAAACACCACGGTTGCTCCAATACAACAACTGGAATACCGCTGCATGCAAAAAAACAAAACAACTCGACAGACTTCTACAACTATCACCAAACAAGTCCCGTGGCTGACTACACTAGCCGCCTTCTCCATCCACATCGGCTTGCTCCATCACCACCGTTGGGTCGTTGCGCTATCACTCTAGCCTTCAACCTATTCCCCACGATAACCACCATTCCTGGTAGTGCCTATTACGCGTTGAGCTATCCTCGACAACCATTGTCATCTGTTTGTTGTTGGCGCTACCCCCTTATGCTTTGCATCATTGACCCTGCACACAACCATTGGAGCACCCACGACACCATTCAAGCCGTTGTCTATCTTCCTTCGTATGCACGAGCCGCCTTCGCAAGTCCCCATGTTACCTCTGACCACCGCTAGGCTTCTCTTCGCGCAACGATCGCTGCTGCTGTTACTATTTTGTTCTAGTCACTGCGTCACAACTCACTTATTGTTGTTGTCAACATTGAGAGGGTTGATAAAATTGCTAAGTGAAATGCTGTGACCTTTGCTACATATTAGGAGAATCATCGCCATTATTATTATTATTATTGAAATTTAAAACGTTTCCAATTAAATACAAAGACCCTTATTATTAGATTGTTAAAAGGGGAATATTATAATTGTTGAAGGGAATCAACTCATAAACCTATTCGAGTTACTTTAACCATATTGAAGTGAAGTTTTGACAACTAAACATATAGAGAGAGTTATAAAATAAAGTGTAGGATAAAATATATTAAAAAAAGAGGTGATATTAAAAAGGTTAATATATATAAAATATATAGTAGTAAATTTAAATTTTTTTAAAGGGGTTATTATAAAAGGAAAATAAAGTGTTAATACTTTAAAGGGACCTTATTATACTCCAAGCAAGATATGTCATACATATATAAAGTTTGTAATCAGGGTATCATTGACGAAATTATCAATCGAGACAAATGGAGTCTAATTCGGAAATAAAGGAAGGAAGATCTCCAGAAACATCACAAATTTATGCCTCAGTGCTATTTAGAATTAAAGGGTCTATTGCAGGAAAAAATGTTACTATTGCTATCTCATCGAACGAAGATAGAAATTATATAAAACCTAAAATCGCAAACTAATTAGTGTTAATTTTGGGCAACTAGGTCCAAACTCTAGGTTGCACTGCTCATATGATGATGATTACATTGTTGTTGGATTCCTCTTTCAGAGAGTTGCAAGATTGATCTAAAGATCATCTTGTTTGGATGAGCAGAACATATATTTTGATTTTATTTTCCACACATGTGCAAGGTCGGCCAGATTTGTAATGTAGGCTTACAAGCCTAATAGATGTGTCAGACACCCTCACTGACTGATATAAATTGGAGAGACTTGGAGATCATTTGCTCATCAACTCATCACACATTCTCTCTTGTGATTTGATTGGTTCGATCAGCCTTTGGAGGCCTCTCTCTTTCACATGTGCGGAGCTGCAGCTGGGAAAATTTGCGCACTGTTTTAGCGCTGATTGCTGGTGCATTGACCAACATTGACTGTGGTCAACCCTTGGTGTTTTGATCTCCAAACTTTGCAGAAATTTCGATCTTGTGAGGCCGCATTTGAGGGCACAAAGATCGAGGAAAAAGGAGCTTGTTGATCGAAGCCCTAAAATGCAACGTTGACTTTTTTGCAATGACTTTTTGTTGACCAACGTTGACTTTTGAGGAGCTGTCTTTGAGGGGTATGTGTGACACTTGGAGGGTTGGTTGATCTAATGTTGAGAAAGACTTTGCTGGTTGATGCATCCTGTTGACTGCTGTGAAGCACACTATTCTCTATCTTTGCTAGACAAGAAGAATTGTAAAATCTGATCTATATTATTGGCTTGTCTTCTGTTGATCTATTATTATGTTCTATTAGCATTTTACTTTCATGTTTATGTGATTGCTAAATTGAAATGGGCCTAAGAAAGATTGAAGTAAAATTGCATTAAGTGTAGAACATTCCATGTCTATCTAAATTTAACATGGTTTCAGAGTTGAGGTGAAGACAAAGCCCAAGCTAGTGTGAAAAGCAGTCATCGAAGAAGAAATCCTATCAAGGACCAATGGCCTCCTTAAAGGGTTTCAAATCTGATGATAAGTTGACTGACAAGTTTGATTATCATGCATGGAAGATGTCCTTGGATTTGGCATTAGAAGATCAAGATGTCATGGATTATGTGCAAGGGAAGATCCTTGAGCCTGCATCAAATGCACCTGCTGCCACAAAGATGAAGTATAGAAAAGGGGAAATCAAAGCAAAGATGATTCTATTCATAAGCACTTGGTTGCTTACATTTTTGAGCTGAGCACATCTAAAGAGATGTATGATAAGTTGGTTAGCATATTTATGACTAGCAATGCTAGTCAAGTTCTTTTCTTCAAGAATCAATTGAAGAATATCAAGAAGGGCAAGGATGAATCCATTCAATCCTATTTTATGAGGCTCACTGAAATAAGGAACAGTCTTCTAGCTATTGGAGAAGAAATAGGTGATCGAGAGATGGTTCTCATTGCGCTTGGAGGTCTCCCCCGTGATTGGTATTTATTCAAAACCACTATTCTTAATAATAATGTGATTCCTGATTTTGATGAAATATTGACGAGATGCACTCAAGAGGAGACAAGAATGATGGAGAGAGATCATCCTTCTATTGGAAATGGAGGTGATCCTACTGCATTCACCGCTCATGCAAAGAAGAGGAACAATGGTGGTACGAGAAATCAAAACCATGGAAGAGCAGGGCCCAAAGGAAGGGCGGGAAGATGTTACACTTGTACCAAGTTTGGTCACTATGCAAGAGAGTGCCCTAATAGAAGGGACTCTCCTAGGGATGATGACAACAGTAACTCCAAGGGAAATGGCAATCAAAGGAACAATAGGTTCAAAGGAAAAAGGAAGGCTCCCTCTGATCGTAGTGGAAATGGGCAACCTTTCAAGAGGTTAAGAAATTCCAAGTACGATGAGTCTAATGTTGTTGATAATAAGAAAAATGAATTTATTCTTGTATCTGCCCTCTCTACTGCATCTCCTCCCAACACCTTGGATGTCTGGTTGATTGATAGTGGTGCTTCAAGGCACCTCACTAGTTATAAAGAACCCTCTTTGATTTGATTGAGAAGGATACTAATCTAGAAATTATCCTTGGAGATAATGCTGCCTATCTCGTGAAAGGGATAGGGACTGTGACCCTTCATCTATCTCAAGGGCAAGTCCTCCGTTTACAAGATGTGTTATACATACCTAATCTGAAGAAGAACCTTGTGTCTATTTTGGTGATGGAAGACAAAGGGTTCAAGGTGGCATTCGTTGATGGAAAGGTACTCATCTGGAAGAAGAACTTCAAGAAAGCTCTTACTATTGGTTTTAGAGTTGATACACTCTACCATGTTGGAGGAAGTCCATTGGGGGCTATGTCATGTGATACAACTCTTCGAATAGAGTTATGGCACCGGAGGCTTGCTCACCTTCATTACAAAGCCCTTCCGGAAGCAAGGAAGGTGGTGACAAGGATGCCCAAATTTAAAGATGAGCATGAAGGTATATGTCAGGGTTCTGTCGAAGGGAAGCATACAAGGAGACCATTCCCCTCAAGTGTCACAAAGACAACTGATATCTTGTAGTTGATACATTCTGATTTATCTGGTATGTTGCGCGTGACATCCTTGGGAGGATGTTCCTATTACATGACTTTTACAGATGACTTCTCCCGCAAGACCTGGATATATTTCTTGAAGAAGAAGGACGAAGCATTCAAATGGTTTCGTACCTTCAAGGCCTTCGTGGAAAATCAAACCGAGAAGAGAATCAAATTTTTGAGGATTGACAATGGGTCTGAGTATGAGTCAAATGAATTCAATGACTTTTGCAGTGACGTTGGCATTAAGAGGGAGACCACAACTGTGCATACTCCTGAACAAAATGGTGTTGCTGAAAGAAATAACATGACCATTGTGGAAGCTGCCCGTGCCATGCTATGTGACCAAGGTCTTCTGAAGTTTCTATGGGGAGAAGCTGCGAACACTGTTGTCTACGTTCAAAACAGATGCCCACATTCCGCTCTAGACTCCAAGACTCCTGAAGAAGTATTCTCTGGTAAGAAACTTGATGTTTCTCATTTTAGAGTTTTTGGTTGTCCTGTTTACTTTCATGTGTCGAAAGAAAAGAGAAGCAAGCTGGATGCTTCTGGAAAGATGGGAATGTTTGTGGGCTATAGTGAAAATTCGAAGGCAAAGAGAAGTGGAGATATGCCACGATGTCACCTACAATGAAGAGGCTACCCTCAAGAAAGTAAGAAATCTTCCTAGCTCCAATGAATACAAAGAAGATGAAGAAGCAGGGAAGCAGGAAGAACCGAAGGATGAATGATGCCCGACGTTGAAGGACCTATGGATCCTATATATCCATCTCCTTCAAATAAGAGAAGACCCTCATGGCTCAGGGATACACTCGAAGATGTTGAGGGACATATTACCCCAAGGGGGACATTCCGTGAAAGTAAGAAGCCGAATAGATACCAAGGGTATCGAGTAGCCATGAGTACAATTGTACAATCTGAGCTTGGATCATTTGAAGAAGCCGTAAACCATCAAGTTTCGAAGGATGCTATGCACGAAGAATATGAGTCCATTATGAAAGATGATGTCTGGGAAGTGGTCTCGAGACTGGAGGACAAATCTGTTGTCACCTTGAAATGGCTATAAGATCAAGCATGGATCTAATGGTAGTGCTGAAAAGTTCAAGGCAAGATTTGTTGCCTGAGGCTTCTCTCAAAAAGAAGGCATAGATTATGATGACATATTTGTACCTGTGACCCACTATACCACCATCCGATCTATCATTCCCCTTGTTGCAACGTAATGATGGAGTCTCCATCAGATGGATGTGAAGACTGCTTTTCTGCATGGTTCAACAAAGGAAGAGGTGTATGTGGAGCAACCTCTGGGTTTGAAGTCCAAGATAAAGACACCTATGTATTCACGTTGAAGAATATCAAGAAGGGATAGAGACACCTATGTATGCACGTTGGTATGAGAGGATAGATAGCTACTTGATGAAGCTGGGCTTTACTCGAAGTAATGCTGATCCAAACCTTTATCTTAAGGTTGATAGAGAAAGGCCTTTCATTCTAGATCTCTATGTGGATGATCTCTTCTGGACAGGTGCTAATCCTCTCATTCATCAGTGGAAGAGGGAGCTAGCTTCCGAGTTTGAGATGAAAGACCTAGGACTGATGTATTACTTTATAGGTTTGGAGGTCTGGCAGAGGCCAGGTGAGATTTTCCTTTCTTAAGGAAAATATTTCGTGACGCTGCTCGATAGATTTGGTATGGTGGACTATAAGTCTGTGTTGACACCAATGGAACTCCACTTTAAGAAGTTGTGTGGAAACGCTGCTGTGCCCGAGCTGAGAAATCCCACCGAGTATCGACAACTTGTGGGGGCCCTGATGTTCTTAGTGAACTCTCATCCGTACGTATGTTTTGCAGTGAACACTTTGAGTCAACATATGGTTGAGCCTTATCACATTCACTGGATTGGTGCCAAGAATCTATTGAGATATCTCCAGGGCATAATCGACCATGGGCTAAGATACACTGCTGGGATTTTGAGACTCCATGGATATACTGATTTCGATTGGGCTGGCAGTGTGGTGGATCGCAAGAGCACATCTGGATGTTGCTTCACCTTGGGTTCTGCTTCGATATCTTGGATGAGCAAGAAACGAAAGTCGGTAGCTTTGAGCACTGTTGAGGCCGAATACATTGCAACAAGTATGGCGTGTTGTGAAGCTGTTTGGTTGAGAAAGCTCTTCAGTGAGCTGTTTGGGCATGCGCTAGATACCACCGTTATCCTTTGTGATAACCAAAGTGGGATTCGCCTTTCTGAGAATCCCGTGTTCCCCGATCGATCCAAGCATATTGATATTAGGTACCACTTCATTCGGGATATGGTACAGCAAGGCGCTGTAAGGCTCGATCACAATGGGACTGATGAGTAGGTCGCGGATATTCTCAGGAAGCCCTTGGGGAAGGTCAAATTCTTAAACTTCTGTGAGAAGCTTGGAATTGTGGAAAGACCCTATTTTGAGGGTCCTCCTTGAGTTGGACTATGAACTGTGGCAGCTCCAGGGGGCTTGGGGATAGCTTCTTGGAGCTATAAGCACACACGGGGCTAGGCTTGCCGAACCTTGTTGTGCTTTTGCCCCACCGTTATGATATTGAGTTGGTTCACCTCTCTTTGATCTATGCTCTGCACGTATCCTACCCATGGAGTTTTGAACTCATGGGAAGTACCTCTCATTTGGCCAATGAGGTGGGAAATGTGGATAGAGACCAATAGCAAGACCGATGGACGCATCGAAGATTGCCGTACTCTCTATGTCTAGGATGGTACATGTCCAACACCTTGATCTGGGATCAAGTCTGATGAGGTTCTTACCTCTAAACTAACTTCGGGTCAGTAAACTAACTTTGGGTTAGTATGAGACTCTTTTTGGGTCCAAGAGTGGTTTTAACCTCTAAGCTGACTTCAGGTCAGTAGAGCGTGATGTCTTTGTGACTCACCTTTTTTTCTATTTGCGAAGAAGAGCCAGCAAAGCAAGTTATGGCAGGATGACGCACGATGCTATATGATAGTACATGATGGTACTGATCTATGGATGGCACAAGTGGACAAATAGAGTACTTCTCCCTTGTTGAGAGGGAGTGTTAATTTTGGGCAACTAGGTCCAAACTCTAGGTTGCACTGCTCATATGATGATGATTATATTTTTGTTGGATTCCTCTTTCGGAGAGGTGCAAGATTGATCTAAAGATCATCTTGTTGGGATGAGCAGAACATATATTTTGATTTTATTTTCCACACATGTGCAAGGTTGACCAGATTTGTAATATAGGCTTACAAGCCTAATAGATGTGTCACACACCCTCACTAATTGATATAAATTGGAGAGACTTGGAAATCATTTGCTCATCAACTCATCACACATTCTCTCTTGTGATTTGATTGGTTCGATCAACCTTTGGAGGCCTCCCTCTTTCACACATGCTGAGCTGCATCTGGAAAATTTTGCGGACTGTTTTATCGCTGATTGCTGGTGCATTGACCAATGTTGACCGTGGTCAACACTTGGTGTTTTGATCTCCAAACTTTGCAGAAATTCCAATCTTGTGAGGCCGCATTTGAGGGCACAAAGATCGAGGAAAAATGATCTTGTTGATCAAAGCCCTAAAATGCAACATTGACTTTTTGCGTTGACTTTCTGTTGACCATTGTTGACTTTTGAGGAGCTGTCTTTGAGGGTGTGTGTGACACTTGGAGGGTTGGTTGATCTGATGTTGAGAAATACTTTGCTGGCTGATGCATCCTTTTGACTGCTGTAACACACACTATTCTCTATCTTTGCTAGATAAGAAGAATTCTAAAATCTGATCTATATTATTGGCTTGTCTTCTTTTGATCTATTATTGTGTTCTATTAGCATTTTACTTTCATGTTTATGTGATTGCTAAATTTAATCGGGCCTAAGAAAGATTGAAGTAAAATTGCATTAAGCATAGAACATTCCATATCTATCTAAATTTAACAATTAGTGATTCCCGAGTCAAACATAATCGAAAATTAAACTGTTTTAACAACAAAAAATATGACATAACCAATTTACAATTAAACATTGGAGATTATACATTCATATCACAATTCTTAGTTCAAACCCTATGGAACGATCAAGGTGACATTATTTTAGGTTCACCCTGGATGGAAACCCTAGGGTCCTTCATCTTAAATATGAAAAATAAGTTATTGAGATTTTCTTACAAAACGAAAAAAATAACATTACAAGATGTTACATTGAAGCCGAATTCAATAATACCAGAAGACATACAAGAGATCTCAAAAGTAATTTCTCAAGAAAGTAAAAAAGTAATACAAAATATGCAAAGGGAAGTTGACAAAATCGCTGCTGACAACAATGAAGAAGTTACTCGCCTCAAGGACCACAACGAGAAACTATTGACACAAATTAAGAAACTAAAAAATGACAAGAAATCCTTGAAAAACAAACTAGAAGACTCAACATAAGAGACGTATTGAAGTCTTTAAACGTAACTGTCCTAGTTGAAGAAAAATGAACGAATGCTGAGCCAGTCAATATCAGAATTCAAGAAGATGACAACCCAGTTAAAGGGAAAACATATTCAGAAGTTGCAGTTCAAACGATGAAAAATCCAAGTGAAGATTTTGTAACCAATTCAACAACATCAGAACCTGAAGTAAATCAGAATTTTGCCACACACATGATAAGAGAAAGACATACCAAAAGAACTCCTTATCTACATCTGAATCACAAGAACAAACATCTCAATCAATCTATGAATCTGTATCACTTAGAACATAAACAACAAACTTATGTTCCAAAGAATACCGAAGTTTGCATAATCCAGTCCCGTTACAACAATTCAGCACAAGTTTCCAACAATTGCAAGATGTCACAAAAGATTGATTTAGGATGGTTAGATCCCTTCTCAATGCAACAATTTTGTTTATCACTCAGAGGATCTTATCATCATGTATCAATGAAGATGACAACTCCAAGGATTTGGAAGAATGCGCACAGATTACAAGACCAAGAAACATATGACATGCTTTCTCATCAATAAGCTTTGAAGACAAAGATTTTCGAAGAGGAAGACAATGTTATGAATAAAATATATATAATAATAAAAATAATGTAAATAATAAAAATACTGATTAATGATTAATTAACTAGTAATTAGTATTGAAGAGGCATGTCTCTAAGGACATGACCATTTGTGAAGAGGTACTTGCCTAGGTATATAAGTAGGTCCTCACCCTCATTTGTAATCATCTCACTTGTATTCAAATATTCTTATATATAATTACTTGTCCTACGATGGATGTCTTCGTCTTCATAGTGTTCTGAAGATTACTTCATAGAACAAACATTGTTCATTACATTGGTATTAGAGCATTCTTATGAGTATACGAACCTTGTTCGTTACAAAGGCCTCATTAATGATACCTACCCAAGACTTCTATCAACCCAAGTGCCTCTGTTCGTACAAGGGCTCGATTGCAAGAAAACTGCAAGGTCACTCGTTTTAACCGTTGTTTAAGGGTCAAACTTCTCAAATTGGATATGAAAAAGGTTGTCCTATCTTTCTATCAACCAAGCTTATGCTTGGAGGTAAATTTTAAGTTGCAAATTTAAATCAAAGATGCAAATGCTTCAATGAGATCCAATTACAATGGTGCTTCAATAGAGAAAAATTATAACCCCAAGATTTATGATAATCACTTAGAACACAAGATTATGAGCTTACAATAATGACCAATGAAGCAAATTTTAAGATTACTCAATGAAATAAGATAGATGCAATTAGATTAGATATTAGTGCAATATCCCAAATGCCTTTAACAATAAATGCTTCTTAAGATGTCTTTACTTATATTAGATAGTGGAAATAAGTTATGATCAACGATGGAAGTACAGGTGAATGATGGCAAATGAGATTGCTAAAAAGAGATTAGGGAGACTACTTTAAATCTTCAACTGCAAGTGAAACAAAGACAAGAACTATTTCAAGTGCAATTAGATCAAATAGCCAATGCAACTAAAGAGGTCAAATCTAAACTATGATAACAATGAGACTAGCAATGCAAGAGAAACAAGTTAGTAAGCGAGATCTAAAGACTAAGAGAAAAGGAAAAGAGGATGCCTCCCTTTTAAATAAGGAGGCAGGATACCATGGGTTTGAGATCCCAAGCTCCCTCAAGGCATAAAGAACTTCATTATTATGTTACAAGAGAAGTCCTTTTGACAAAGGGAAAAGACTCTTTAACTCAAGGAGATTTACAATGATGAAAGAACTTCACAACACAACCTCCTCAAGAAAAAAATCCAACCAAACCGGCTATTGATTATGATTGCAAACACTTAAAACAAGTTGATTTAACCCTCGAAAGGACCTCGACCTTCAACAAGAAAAAACCAGTAGTCATCAAAGCCCAACACCTAGGTGAAGGAAGGCCTCTAAGGCCTCATGACCAACCCAGAAAAGTTGATTTAATTTTTATCTAAATTTTATTAAAATTTTTGCGATGATTTTTTAAGGATCAAGGCTCAGACTCTTCAAAACTTTTTTGGTCTTCCACCAACAATAAGCCCTTTGCACCAGTCAAAGAGGAGACTCCTCTAGTAGCTTTCAGCCTTGAGGATAAAGGCTCTAATGGTGTGCAACTTCCTTGAAAAAATTACAAATGAGATCAAGCTCTTGAAAATTGATTTATGCCCAAAAAAATTATGGTGAAACCCTTCCAAATTTCGTTGAAACTCCTTCAAAATCACAAGGGTTAGCAAATAAAATCAATGGAAAAAATTTAAAGTCCTAGAGGGCTTGCGGCCTAGAGAAAGAGGGCTAAAATGCTTGCGGCCTTCAAAAAAAATTCTCAAAAAATTATTATGAGCTACGAACTATTAAAATGAACCTCCACAAGGTGCCAAAACAAGCCTCAAATGCTAGCGGCTACCATAAATGAGATATGGAGAGCGAAAATGGCCAAAACCCCAAGTGAAACTCCTAAAAAAAATTGAAAAAATTATATGGAGTGAAAACCCTTGGAGAAAAATTCAATCTGGAAGAAAATAGGTCTCCAAACCCTTGTGGCCACAAGAAAAAGGCTGGACGACTTCAAATAAGTCCGTTGTTCCCCTCAAAACCCTAGCTGTCTAGGTTAGAACTTAGGAGGGTGATCTTGACTTTAGAAAATGATTTTCCTTAAAATTTCAATGGGATCAATCTTGCAAAAATATATACAACAAGATCCAAGCCAAAATCGATGCCTTATCTGCAGATTTGCAAAGCACACAGAAGAAAACCCAACAAATATATACAAAATACATGAAAATTATATACAAGGTTAGGAAAATATATACAAGATCTATTTACAAATTTACAAGAATTAGCTGTTCAATAGTAGATCTATTCATTTAAGCTCTAAAAATAATTTTGAAAGATTTTATAAATGGATAAAATTTGATCTAGAGCAATTGGCTAGAAAACCCCTTTTCTTATTTTGAATGATAAGTCTTCAGATGACCCACTGTGGGTTCCTCATCTTCTATGCCCTGAATAGTTGGTTAATTCAATCGAGAATGTCCCCAAGTATCCAAGATCTGATCAACAATATTATTTTCTACATACTTGAAAAATATTTGTTAGATCCACAGAGATTTGGATAGCACAATGATAGAGGAGTCTAAGTGTTTAATCGAAAACCAATAGATCTACTCCAGCTAAAGTGTTTCTCCAAATCTAAACAATGATGCAAGATAACTGCACACCAATGAATCTTCAAGAGCTAATGGAAATAACAAAATTAAAACATTAGTAGAACATGAAGCACAATAGATCAGAAAGATATTACCATATGACTGAAGAATAACACCATAGCGCCCCAAAGACTTTATTTTATTGCTTAGAAAAAAATATATTACAAAGGGTAGCAGAGCCTCCTTTAGCGAAGAGCTCAAGATTTTTCATGTATTACGATGAGGAGCTTAGAGATTCCTTATATAGAAAATGAGAGTGTGAGAGACTCCAAGTGGGAAAAACGGCTAGTTGACTTGATCCATGGCTTGATCCTCCTCAAAATAATCTAAACAATTGATTACTGCTACACAGATTCATAGAAAAATTCGAGCTCCTTGATTAATGAGTTGGATGGACCAATCTCTGACCTCTGGGTGGTTTTGGACCTTTGATTTCTCATTAAACTTGATACTTTCTTGTGATATTATATTAGTGCTTCTTTATTATTATTTTGTTCAGTTTATCATCAAGCTAAATGCCAACACGAAGATCACAATGCACACAAAAGAACACTAGAGATAGGCTCCAAGCCAGGGCAAAATCCCACATGGGGAAAACCCAGAAACTCTTCCTTATAGAATCAATTCAATGAAGACTTCCAAGACCTTGACCCAAGACCAACCACCCAAAAGATAAGCCAACCGAGCCCCAACGAAATCTCTACAAAGTCAGATCTAAGGAAACCATAGTCTTCTTATAGAAATGTCAAACATAGAAAATTTTGTTCCTCTTGTTCATTGCCTTTTTGGCTACTTTGCTCCTATTTCTTGCTCTTCATTAGATTAGAAAAATTTGTTGCTTGTTTGTCTTCCTAATGGGGTCAAACTGTTCTTTTGATAGGCTTCTTGAGGGTATATTAGGCCTCTTCTAGGCCGACATGAAGGGGTAGGCCGACTTATCTTTTGGTGGCTTCTAGACTTAACTTTGTAGTATGTACATAAAATATATTTCTTTATTTTGATACTTGAGCCACACAAGGGCTATTACATCATGACTTGACTCGTTGACTTTGCACAAGACCTTAGAGCACAAAATGGGTGCTTGACCTAGGACAATAAACCCATTTATAATAAATAATTTTTCTTTTACAAAATAAATGTTTTCTTTACTTTTTCTTTTGACGAGTACAATGATTACATGACATCATTACAATTATGATGACTGACACTAGTTACATATTCAACAGATCTACCAAATCAGACTCATAGTCTCTCAACTTCCTCAGATCAGTCACCATGGGAGTTGCCATAGATTTACAGTCCGTCATTCCTTGATAATATAATTTCCTTGACCAACAAAGATTTCTCCAACCTTCTAACATACTTCTAGTCCCAAATAGTAGTGCAACAACCCAAGATCCTTCATATCGAATTTAGAGGCTAACTCCCTCTTACACTGAATAATGAGATTCTCTATACCTATTAGAAATAAGTCATCAACATATAATAACAAAACCATAGGTTCATTCTTCTCAACCTTGATATATAGGTTTGGATCAACATCACTTTTGGAGAAATCGAGTCTTGTTAGGTAGCCATCAATTCGAGAATATCAGGCTCTATGTGCTTGCTTAAATCAATACAAGGCTCTTCTTGATGATCAACGAGATGTTCTGAAGGATAGGATGGTTTTGAACCCTCTTCCTTAGGAACTTCATGTTCTTCATCATCATCAGAGTCCATGGAAACTTCTTTATGTTGAGAATTTGGAGGGCTGGAGATTAATACAAATTCTCTT
Source organism: Pinus albicaulis (assembly GCA_034641835.2). NCBI lineage: Eukaryota > Viridiplantae > Streptophyta > Pinopsida > Pinales > Pinaceae > Pinus > Pinus albicaulis. The sequence goes on along the minus strand of CM076582.1, from coordinate 313,147,214 downwards.
CTTGATAATTACTTGTGAGGTTACTTGAGTTACTTATGTCTTCTCTTCGTTATCTTGTTTAGTCTTTCATCAAGTCAATTATCGAAAATAAACACGACAAAAACTTAGGCTCCTAGAGCTAGGGCAAAACCTCTCCCTCTTGGAGAGGAAAAATCACAAAGAATTCTTCTTATAGATCTTCAAATGACAAGTACCATGACCTAGACTTAGACCCTTAACCTATGATTGCTTCCAAGACCTTGTTACTTCTTCTTTGACGATCTTCCATGTTGATCTTTCTTTCTTGCACCAGTTTGTACTGTCCTTTCTTTTATTAACTGTGAGAGCGAAGGTAAATCCTAGAGTTACCTTCCTCTATTTTCTTATCCAGCAGTAACCCATAATTTTTCACATCCACTTTAGATGTTCACCTTGCAAACCACTTTTCCACCTCAAATAAAACCGAAAATTATTGACTGCACTATTACACAGAGAAATTCACCCTTTAGATCAGCATTGTATTCACAAGTAGGTACATGACAATTTGAACTTCGATGCACTTGTTAACATCTCAGATAATGTCCGCACTGAAACATTGCAATTAACTTCAAAACTCCGCATTTCAGTTCTGTGAAAATTCCACATTCTGTCAAGTATACTCCGCACTTCTTCAGATGTATGCTTCGCACTTCTTTACAGATATACTCTGCACTCTGTCCTATGTGTACTCTGCACTTTTTCAGATGTATGCTTCGCACTTCTTCACAGATATACTCTGCACTCTGTCCTATGTATACTCCGCACTGTATATCATGTATTGACCACACTGAATATGATGTATTGTCCGCACTGTATGTCATGTATTGTCTGCACTGTATGTCATGTATTGTTTGCACTATATGTCATGTATTATCCACACTGTATGTTATGTATTATCCGCACTGTATGTTATGTCTTATCCGCACTTTATGTTACAGAGATCACCTTTGAACATTGTGTGAATGAGCCGCAGGCATAGGTATATATATAGAGACATATTTACTATTTAAAGGATGACTCATCCAACTGTTTAAAGGCCGACTTGTAGCATATCATAAGTGCTTGACTTTTAGCGTTGGCGAGGGCTATTACAAGCCATTCTTCCACAAGGTCTTGGAGCATTCTCTAGACTCGATCCTTCATATGAATGACACTTAATTATATTTATTCTAGAAGACACAAACCCTAATAGACATCAAGAAGAATTCTATATAATATATAATAAACTCTTGCTCATGAAACCCATGAAGCAAGTACAAAATACATTTTATTATCTTTGTCTTCTTATTTACATATAATACATAATTACATAGTCAATATGAAGACCGACCTAGTTACACTTTTCACCACTTTAGACTTTCAATAGGCAACATTTTCATCAAAGGTAATGTCCCTACATGATTCAACTTGTCGCTGTCCTATAACATAGATTTTATAGGCCTTTGATGATTTGTTATTTCCAACGAATATTCCTTTGTTTCTTGAAGGCTCTAGTTTCTTCCTCTTATCTTTGGGTACATGAATGTAAATTGGAGAACCAAAGATTCTCAAATGCCCAATCTCTGGTTTCTGTCCGATGAACACTTCTTTAGGAGTCTTATCTCCAAAGATTTTTTGAGGACTCCTATTTTGAATATAGACTGCTTTCATGGACGCTTCTATCCTTAAGAACATGGGCAAGTCTTGATCATGCATCATTGCCTTAACAAAGTCTTCAATAGACCTGTTCTTTCTTTTAGCAACTCCATTTTGTTGTGGATTGTAAGGGACTATTAACTCCCTATTAATCCCAAATTCTTTAGAAAAGGCAATGAGTTCCTTGGAAGTGTATTCTCCTCCATTATCTGATCTTGGAATCTTGATTTTCTTTCCTGTCAAGTTTTCAACTTCAGCCTTGAATTCTTGGAACTTGCTAAAGACTTCATCCTTAGTTTTCATGAAGTAAATCCACGTCTTGTGAGAGAAGTCTTCAATAAAAGTTACATAGTACAGAGAACCTCCAAGAGATTTCACTGGTATTGGACCGCATACATTAGAACTTTCACTACTTGGAAAAGGCTTCTTGACATTCTTCCCAATTGAATAACCTTTACATACTCCTAAATGCTCCATCTGTAATTCTGGAACACCTAAAACCGTTTGATTTAAAGTTTACATAGCTTTATAGTGGAGGTGAGCATATCTTTTATGCCATAGTTCACATGGATTGATGTCATTATGCACTCATGCTTGAGCGGGTTGTTTCAAGAGTCTATACAACCTTCCTTCACGAACTCCAATTATTCTAACAGAGTCTATACTTCAACCCTTGGACCATACAAGGACCTTACCATTAACAAATGCTACTCTATCTCCTTTATCTTCCGAACTTGAAATAGAAACTAAATTCTTCTTCAAACTTGGTACATATAGTATGTTGCTGAGATGAACATTTTCACCCGATTTCAGCTCAATGGATTTTTACTAGTGCCTTTGACTACGTAACTGTTGTTATCTCCAAGCTCCACCTTTTGAGATAATCTCCTTTCCATTAGACTAGTGAGATTGTCACGATCTCCTTTCATGTGTCTTGAGGCACCACTATCTACTAGTGTAAATTTTTGAAGATGTTCTATGCTTGATACACTTTTACTTCAAACCCGATACCAAATAGCAATCATGTAAACATGAAAGTAAAATGCTGATAGAACATACCAATAGATCGACAGAAGATAAGCCAAGAATATACTTAACTTTTGATCAGCAAAATATATGTGTTGTGGTGCATTACGATGGTCAACAGGATGCTTCAACCAACAAAGTCTCCTCATGGTCAGCGAACCAGAAGTGTCACACAACCCTCAAGACAACTCGACAAAAGTCAACCCAAAGTCAACGAAAGTCAATGCTGTATAGTCAACACAGAATAGCAACAACAAAAAGTCAACGTAGCAGGTCAAACGTCAACATCTAGCCTCGGTATATGTGCCAATGAATGCGGCCTTTAGAAATCGGAAGTTTGGTGAAGGTTTGAGGTAAAAAGGACCAAGCGTTGACCAAAGTCCACGCTGGTCAAGCCTGCACTGAAACCCTAGACAGTTCCGTACCAGAAACCCTAGCTGCTGTGCCACACGTGTGAGAAGGAAAGCCTCCAAAAGGTGATCGAACCAATCAGACACAAGAGAGAAGTGTGTGATGAGTGGATGATAAAATGACCTCCAACTCTATCCAATTTATATCCATCTATGAGGGTGTGTGACACATCTGTTGGGGCTCCAAGCCTACATTACAATTTTGGCCAACCTTGCACATAAGTGGAATAAATTCAAAATAAATGTTCTGCTCATCCGATCAGGATGATCTTTAGATCAATCTTGCACCTCCCCGAAGGAGGAGTCCGATAAAAATATTGGACTCATCATCTGAGCAGTACAACATGGGGTTTGGACCTAGTTGCCAAAAATTAACACTCCCTCTCAACTCGGGAGAACTCCATTAACCAGTGTCATCCAAACATCGTGCGTCATCTCGCCATAACCTGCTTTGCTAGCTTCTTTATTTCAAATGGTAAGTCACAAGGACATCACTCCCGGCTGACTTGAAGTCAGCTCAGAGGTTCGAAACCTCTATAGGACTTAAAGGAGTCTCATACTAACACGAAGTTGTTTTTAACTGACACGAAGTCAGTTGGAGGTCTGAAACCTCACTAGACTTGATCCCAGATCAAGTAGTTGGACACGTGCCATCCTAGACATAAAGAGTACGACAATCTCCGATGCATCCATCGGTCTCTATCCACATTTCCCACCTCATTGGCCAAGATGAGAGGTACTTCCCATGAGTCTGAGACTCCATGGGTAGGATGCATAGGGGGCACAGACCAAAGAGAGGTGAACCAACTCAATATCATCACGGTGGGGCAAAAGCACACCAACAAGGTTTGGCAAGTCTAGCCTTGTGGTTGCTTATAGCTCCAAGAAGCTATCCCCAAAGCCCCCTGGAGCTCCCATAGCTCATCATCCAACAGAACCCTCCGAATAGGGTCATTCCACGATTCCAAGATTCTCATTGAAGGTTAGGGACTTGACCTTCCCCAAGGGCTTTATGAGAATATCCACAACCTGCTCATCAATTCCTATATGATTGAGCCTTACGGTGCCTCGCTGTACCATATCTCGGATAAAATGGTACCTGATATCAATATGCTTGGATCGATTGTGGAACACGAGATTCTATGACAAACGAATCCCACTCTGGTTATCACAAAGGATAATGTTGGTATCTAGCACAAGCCCGAATAGCTCACTGAAGAGCTTTCGCAACCAAATGGATTCACAACAAGCCATACTCGCTGCAATGTATTCGGCCTCAGCAGTGCTCAAAGCCACCGACTTCTGCTTCCTGCTCATCCAAGATATCGAAGCAGAACTAAGTGTGAAGCAACATCCAGTTGTGCTCTTGCGATCCACCACATTGCCAGCCCAATCGGCATCAGTATATCCATGGAGTCTCAAACTCCCTGCAGTGTATCTCAGCCCATGGTTTATTGTGCCCCGAAGATATCTCAAGAGATTCTTGGCACCAACCTAGTGAATGTGATGAGGATCAACCATGTGTTGACTCAAAGTGTTCACTACAAAACATATGTCCGGACGGGAGTTCACTAAGAACATTAGGGCCCCTACGAGTTGTCGATACTCAGTAGGATTTTCTAGCACGGGCCCAACAACATTTCCACACGACTTCTTGAAGTTGAGCTCCCTCGGTGTCGACACAGGCTTATAGTCTACCATACCAAATCTCTCCAAGAACTTCACAATGTATTTTCCTTGAGAGAGGAAAATCTCGTCAGGTCTCTGCCAGACCTCCAAGCTTAGGAAGTAATGCATCAGTCCTAGTTCTTTCATCTCGAACTCGGAAGTGAGCTCCCTCTTACACTGATGAATGAGAGGGTCACCACCTGTCAGGAAGAGATCGTCCACATAGAGAACCAGAATGAGAGGTTTTTCTCTATCATCCTTTAAGTAAAGGTTCGGATCAACATTACTTCGAGTGAAGCCCAGCTTCATTAGGTCGCTATCTATCCTCTCGTACCAAGCCCTAGGGGCTTGCTTCAACCCATAAAGGGCTTTCTTCAACCTGCATACATGAGAGTCTCTATCATGGACTTCAAACCCCAGAGTTTGCTCCACATACACCTCTTCCTTTATTGAACCATGCAAAAAAGCGATCTTCACATCCATCTGATGGAGACTCCATTCTTGCGTGGCAGCAAGGGCAATAATAGATCGAATGGTGGTATAGCGAGCCACAGGTGCAAATATATCATCATAGTCTATGCCTTCTTTTTGAGAGAAGCCTCAGGTAAGGAATCTTGCATTGTACTTTTCAGCACTACCATCAGATCCATGTTTGATCTTATAGAGCCATTTCGAGGTGACAACAGCTTTGCCCTCCGGTCTCGGGACCACATCCTAGACATCATTCTTCATAATAGACTCGTACTCTTCGCGCATAGCATCCTTCTAGACTTGATGCTTTACGGCTTCTTCAAATGATCCAGGCTCAGATTGTACGATTGTACTCATGGCTGCTAGATACCCTTGGTATCTATTCGGCTTCTTGCTTTCACGGAATGCCCCCCTTGCGGCCATATGTCTCTCGGCATCTTCGAGAGTATCCTGGAGCCATGAGGGTCTTCTCTTCATTGAAGGAGGTGGATCAATAGGGTCCATTGGTCCTTCAACATCGGGCATCATCTCATCCTTCGGCTCTTCCTGCTTCCTTGATCTTTCATCATGGTCTTCCTCGGAGCTAGGAAGATTTATCACTTTCCTGAGGGAAGCATCTTCTTCGAAGGTGACATCATGGCATATCTCCACTTCTCTTTGACCAGGCACATAGATTCTATATGCCTTCGAAGTTTCACTGTAGCCCACAAACATTCCCTTCTTTCCAGAAGCATCCAAATTGCTTCTCTTAAAATTACTTCGATATTTCACTGCAATGAAATAATTATGAAACATAATAGAAGAAGTAATTCAGTTTTGTTGCAGTAGGAATTCAAATCTAGGATTTTTCACATGGTATCAGAGCTTATTCAAGCTGAAGTGTAGGTGAAACACAAGTGAACCAGCAAATCAGCGCTGAAGAGTCTGGGATCTGCGTAAGCAGCAGTAGACCTTCCCAGAAGTTATGCTGTCCAGGCCAGGAGGGCATTCCAGCATAGAAAAGGCTCCCTCTGAGAGAGTTGATAGAGGGGTAAGCTTTTTCAGTTGTAGAAGAGGCAGTGTAGCAGACCAATATAGCTGAAGGACGCAGTTACTGCATTGCAGTAAGAGCTAGTGCATAAGCGTCTGATTTTTTTTGAAAAACACAGTTGGGGATTTCTTGACCTCAGAGGGTTTCTTACTCAAAGAAACTCAGCTTTTCCCGTGCAGCAGCAGAAGCAGTGACTTACTCTTCAAGGAATGCGTAGATCTAGCTGAGCAGAGGTTTAGAGAAAGAAATCGACAGTTGAGGAGATGGCTAGCAAAGGACAGCGTGACCAAGATAGATTGGAGGGTGCCTCCAACTATGTTATTTGGAAATCAAGGATAGAGTCTCTCCTTGATGAGCATGATCTGAAGGCCCTCATAGAGAGTGGATGTGCAGATTACTTGGATGCAGCACATCTGAGACAATTTAAGAAGAATATGGTAAGAGCCAAGCGATTGATCCTAGATGGTGTGAAGGATCATATTGTACCCCACATAGCAGCAAAGACCACGACTAGAGAGATGTGGGTAGGGCTAGAAAAGCTATACCAAGGATCTTCCGAGCAGCGGAAGATGTACCTTGAAGAGAAAATGCGTAATATGAGGATGAAGAAGGGAGAGCGTTTTGACTCCTTCTTGTCTCGCATTCAGGAAAACCGAGATCAACTATCAGCAGTAGGATTTGCTCCTCGAGACTCAGAGCTAGTAAGGCTCACTCTGAACTCTGTTTCAGAGGACTATTAGGTCTTTGTCCAAAGTATTCTGGGCAGAGAAAGAATTCCAGGATGGGAAACGATGTGGCAGCCTTATAGCAAGAAGAGTTGAGGAGAGATCTCCTCAAAATCCATTTGGAGGATGGCAGCAGCGGTTCAAAGGTCAAGAAGGAGGAAGAAGATAGCACTGCCCTTGCCTTACAGCAAAAAGAGTTGAGGAGAGATCTCCTCAAAATCCATTTGGAGGATGGCAGCAGCGGTTCAAAGGTCAAGAAGGAGGAAGAAGATAGCACTGCCCTTGCATCGAAGGGGCAACAGAAGCCGAAGAAGAAATATTTGTCCATGATCAAGTGCTTCCGGTGTGGGGAAATGGGACATTATGCCACACAGTGTCCTCTTAAGAAAAAGGATAAAGAGGAGAAGGAAGATCCACACGCAGGAGCTGCCAAGATTGAGGCAGAGAAAGATTGTGCTATGTTAGCTCATATTCCGAAAGGAGAGAAGTGGGCTGACTTGGAGTTGTAGATCCAAAATCTACAAAAGGCGGGATCCTTGAGTATTTCTGAACTCTTGGATCACATGTGAGCTACGACAGCCTAAAGACGATAGTAGGATGGACAGTTGCAGCAGAAGATGATAAGATGATGCAGTGACTAGCAGTACTAGATCCCGATTAGCGCAGAGAGGGAGCAACAACATCCACAGTTGAGCATCAGCAGCGCAGTGCACACTGGTGCAACGCAGTGTATTGTAGTGCTCACTCAGTGTAGAGCTGCAACAACACAATATTTTTTTCAGTGAGATAGTGCATAAGTTAGCAACAGTCGGTCTTATTTTTCAGTTGCAGATCTACTTGTCCAATTTCAAATGTTTTTCTGAAGCAAGCAGTAGTTGAGTAACAACTACAACATATGAGCAACAACAATGTAGTGCACAGTGGTGCAGTGCAGTGTAACAACATGATTGCAGAATTCAGAGGGAGTTGCAGTACAGTGGCAGTTGGCAGCAGTATGCACTCCATTTGTGCTGCTGCTGACTCTGCCTTGTAACTTTGTATATAGGGTAGGACACATGTATTCCATAAAACCTAGAAATGGTTTTGGAAAATTCCACTTAGAGATGGTTTAATTAAATTAATTAATCGTTTTTTAATGTTTTCCTAAGTCTAAACTTAGGGAAACTGATTCATTAAAGGGTATTAATTAAGTCAAGTGTGAATCTTCTAGATAAAGTCATGGATCACCTCCAAGTTAATCTTAACCCTTGATTATGTTTTAATCTTGGCCGTTGAAGGTTCAACCGAAGAATATAAGGAGGGTGAGGGGCCTATGGAAAACACATTGAGGCACTTGAGCCATTGAGCATTTTCGAATTTGTGTGAGGAGACACAACTTTTGGTCAGAATCAAATCACTAGGGTTGGGTTTGCTAAGTGATTGTGATTCAGTGTTCAGATCCAGAGAGGGGCAGAAGCAGAGACTGGTCAGGAGAACCATGAGTGCATTTTAGAGAGAGACAACATTTATGTAGAGAGAGACAATGCAATTTTCTGAAGTGGTGATGTAGTCCCTGCAGGAAATCACGCAGAAGCAGCGCAGTGTCTCTTGGAGTCAGTTCGAAGATAACTAGAGGTTGGGGTTTCTGAGCCATGAGGGCCAAAATTCAGTCTCAGATCAGCTAAATCAATTGCAGAAAGGGGTGACGCAGTTCCTCAAGCTTGCCCACGCAGGCTTACGCAGTTTCAACGTAGGCAATTACGCAGGGGCAGTGAGGGCTTCACTAGCGCTGTTTAAATCAGCTGGAGACTTGTAGAGTGAGGTATATCTCACATTTATATTTGCTGTCTAGATTTCTCTGAAGGGTTTGTCAGATGTTGGCACCCTAGTTGTATTCAAGATTCTATTGTTTAATAATACAAACCCTTAGATCTGCTGCATCGCTTTTCCCAAGTTGGGTTTTTCCAGGGACTTAGTCCAAAAATAACTGTGTCAAATGTGGATGTTTTTCATTGTATTTTGTTCAGATTGTTTCAACACTTAGATTTATTTCGCAATATTATTTGTGTAGATTTGTTCAAAAACTACTTTGATATTTCACTGTAATGAAATAATTATGAAACATAATTGAAGAAGTAATTCAGATTTGTTGCAGTAGGAATCCGGATCTAGGATTGTTCACGCCTCACATCTCAAAGGCGCTACAAGGACAAGTTTTACATCATCATCTTGAAGGAGGTTACTAAAGAAGACCTAAAATCATTAGTTCGATTCTACACTTGAAGCATTCTTCTTGGGAACATCACACAATCATCAACTCAAGATGAAGAAGACCTCATAAACCCTACCTACATAAAAGAAGGACCTTTTAGCATCGTGAAGTGAACACATCCAAGGGAAGCAAGAGAAGGCATTGTCTTCAAAGTTCATCATCAAGGAACCAAGGTGATCACCCCTCTTTGATCAACTGTGAAGGAAGACATCCTCATCAAAAAGTCATCTTCAATCATCATTATCATCATCAAATTCAAGAAGGCGACAGGTTGAAGATATTGTCATCAAGGAGTATCTTCACAGTTAAGTATCCTTATGTCCATATCTGAATCTATCAAAATGTCTTTTTGCAAGGAAAACAACAAGCTGGTTGGGCCATCAAACTTTCCTTCTTGGAAGAAGAGGAATGATTTGATCCTCATAGAAGATGAAGTCGTTAATAATGTTAAGGGTTCAATTACTAAACCTCCGAAGGAAGAAGCTCAAGCTCATGCAAAGTATATGAAAAGGGAAGTAAGGGCTCAAAGGATTCTTATAGAATCCATCAAAGATCCCCTCATTCCATATGTATCAAAGTTGGAGTCATCAAAACAAGGTTACTTGGGAGCGGGAGCGGGGAGCGCCATTTTTAGAAGCTTCCGGTTCTGAGTGTTTTCGGGAGCGTTTATATATATATATATTTTTATTTATTTATTTATTTTTTATATTTTTTATATTTTGATGCATATATGTCAACAAAAACATGTAGAATGATGAATTAGACATAAAAAACATAAAAACATAGATTGAATCATATCACATCAATCATCTAGAAGTTATAATCTTCATCAACCACGTCCACGAGTTGGAAGCATACAACATATTGACTCTTGAGTCTCACAAATCATCAATCTGAAGGTTTCAAGCTTTCAAAATTCAATATATAACATTTATCATCATTGATATATAACATTTATCATCATTGATTTCAAATTTCAATATCTAACATTTATCATCATTGATTCATTGATTTCAAAATTCAATATACATTTATCATCATTGATATATACCATTTATCATCATTGATTTCAAATTTCAATATCTAACATTTATCATCATTGATTCATTGATTCAAAATTCAATATACATTTATCATCATTGATTCATTGATTTCAAAATTCAATATATAACATTTATCATCATTGATATTATATAACATTTATCATCATTGATTCATTGATCACCATATAACTTTCATGAAGCATCATATTCATAATTCATAATGACTTGTAAACGGTAAACTTATAAATGCCAACTTCAAAGTTTCACCTTTCAAATTCAAACTTCAAACTTAAATTGTCATTAAATATATGAAATCAGAAAGAGTCAAGTTTCAACTGTTCAATTGTCAACAACAAATAGAAAATACTAGTAAAGTAAACAACAAATATATTTTATCTGGTTGGCCCCTTGCCACACCCACGAGAAATGTCTAATTTTTGTGAGCCACGAGGAAATGTTGGTCTTCTAGTACTCTCAGGAGTACCACGACCACGACTAGAAGGTGGAGGCTGGATCTGCAAAGGAACAATAGTGTGATATCGAGGAGTGGCACTGGCACTGGCACCCGCACTGCTACCAGTAGATGGTGGGACTGGCCTTGTGTGTGGCGGTGCTGTTGATGCTTCATCATCATTCCTATAAAGTTCTGCTTCCAATTCTTCCAGATGTAACGTGCCGTCCTCCAAATTATCATCCTCTGGGTTGTTGTCCCAGACTCTGTATGATTGATCCTCATTTGCCCGATCACAGTAATGGCTCAACAACCTCAAGTTGTAATGCACATAAACCAAGCTTTCAGCTCGGTTTTCATTCAGCCTGTTTCTTCTCACATTGTGTATGAAGCTGTAGGTGCTCCAACACCTCTCTGCAGAAGAAGTGTTCACAACCCGTGAGAGAACTTTTTTAGCCAACTTTGGCAAAAGTCCCATGCCGCCATATGCTTCCCACCATGTGAGAGCATCAAATCTGTCCCTGTCTTCCATTGCATGGAAAGAACCAAAGTTAGCAGTGCAACTAAAGTATTTGCCTAATTCAAGGCGCAATCTAGCACACTCTTCCCTGTCGGGTACCAACTTGTCCAATGCTTTCATGTACCCCTCTTGTACCTCTGGATCTGTGTGAGGTTTCACCCTAACCCCACCTCCAGGTGCAGGTTGCCCCAACCAAGATGGAGAGTAATATTTTGGCGTAAGGATATATGCCAAAGCATGTAGTGGAACATTGAGTTTATTCCACCGTGCACACACAGAGTCATGAATCATAGCATACAAGTTGGGATCATTATCCTTAATAATATCTTTTATTTACCCCAACATGCTATCCATCTGCTCATAAACCTCTCCAGTCACTGGTTTATCAGTATCTGCAAACCGAATCATGTTATAAATGGGCTTGGTAAAATTCAAAATTTCCCTCACACGTGCCCAAAACAGAGGGTCAAGGGCGGTCTCCTCCACATGTTCGAAACCTTGCCTGTCAACTGTTGTTGCTGCCCTGTCCTTTAATAGCTGCCAGTGTGGGCTTGATACCATTGCAGCCAATGACTCTCTTACCTTCAAAAGGCGCTTGAAGGTGAGGTAATAGCTAGCAAATCTAGTTTTTGCTATCTTCAACAACTCCAATTTGGAGTGAGTACGAAAAAGCCCATGGGTATTGCTATGATTTGTAATAAATTTTATCATTTTTTACCTCTCTTGTACAAATCACCAAGCCATTTGAATTGAGGTTGTTTGTTTTTTATGATATCATGCATCAAAAGGTTCATTGTGTGAACCAAACACCCAAACCAAAAAATGTTGGGGTATTTATCCTCAATAATTGCTCCTGCTGCCTTACAGTTAGCAGCATTATCAGTGATGACCTGTATGACATTGTATGGCCCAGTCTTTTCAATTATATCAAGTAATGGTTGTGCAATGTTAATGCCGGTTTTGAATTTGTCTGAATAATCATATACTGCCAGGAAGATTGCACCACTAACCGACACAGCCAAAACACTTATCAATGGTTTTCCTTTTACATTGGTCCATCCATCAGAGACAATGGACAGCCCATGCTCATTCCACGAACTTGTCATTCTAGCCAAATAATTGTTTATTTTAGCTTTTTCATGATCAAGACCCACGGTTCTGGCCTTGTCATACCCAGGGCTTTTGTATCCTTTGGGGGCATCATTAATGGCAGAAACCATTTCATGCCAATAAGGTGAGCGAAGAACATTGAATGGCACCCCCACATGCATATAGAAACCGGTAAACTTTTGAATCCACATCATTCCTACACCCTTCGTCCAGGTAATCGGATATGGTTCTACGCCTTAATCCAGTGCCACTGCCTCCAAAACCACTGGCATGGGTGGAAGTTGAACTTGTTTGTCCATGACGTGTTGGGCCTGAATCAACGAAACCCCTAGATCTTTTAGATGATCTCTGTAGGGCAGCCCCCTCTTCCTTCCTATATATCTCTCTCTGTGGTGCTAGCACATAAGGACAAACTTTGATTCCAATATTTTTAGTTCCATCCCCTGGCATTATCCCACAAAGGTGCCTTCTCGCACAGGTGTATGAACCATGGTATTGTTTATTGCAATGGGGGCAAATAAATTTAGTGGTTCCACCACCATTCCCTCCTTCCATTTTCTGAACATATTTCCCCAAAGGTGTCTGAGTTTGGTCTCGTTTAGTTGGGGAATTTGTGTCTTTAGGTTCTCCACTCCCCACTTCCTCCTCAGCATAATCCTCCTCCTCTTAAGGATTTTCTTTAGATCCACCATAACCCTCCTCTTCATCCTCCTCTTCTTTGATTTGCCTCTTTCTTCTAGCACTCTCCAACACCATTATCACAAAGAAAGGAACCAACATGAGGAAAATCCCTAGCCATATAACCATGATGGAAACAAGTTTCAAGTTTCAAGTTTCTAGCCTGCAAAACAAATGGAAAAATGGCAAATGGGAATAGGAAATGCAACATAGGAAAAAAACAATTCATTTTTGAAGTTTTAAATCCAATAAAATGCAACATTCAAGAAAAATTCAAGTTTTCATTTTTAAACAATTTAACAATCTACAAATTCATCCTAGAAAATACAAAATTGGATTAGAAGGCCTACCTCTTTCTTGCAATCCTCCTGTTGCCTTGCTCCTTGCTTTCCTTGTCTCTTCTTGCTCTCTTTCTCAACACTCGACAAACAATAAAAACCAAAATCAACCCCCCCCCCCCCCCCCCCCATAAACAAATCGATTTTTCACTTAAAAAAATTTGCGCGCGACGGGAAGCGTTTGGGAGCGAATGCTCCCCGATCGCTTCTGGCGTTTAAAAAACACTCCCGAAGCGTTTTTTAAACATCGCAAGCGCTCAGGGAGCGTTCGCTCCCGAGCGCTTCCTGAAATGCTCTAGAAAAGGCAGGGAGCGTTTTAACATGTTCGGAAACGTGCTCCCGAAAACGCTCCCCTCAGGAAGCGTTTTCAAGAGCGCGTTTCCGAGCGTTTCCAAAACGCTCCCACACGGAGCGCGTTTCGGAAACGGGAACGAGGGGGGTTTGAAGCTTCCCCGCAACCCTGCATCAAAAGAGATATATGAGAAGTTAGTAGAATTGTTTTCTGTAAGTACTGCTAGAGAATTAATATCGTTAAGACAAGAACTCTACAAGATGAAGATATCAAAGGAAGATGGAATAACTTCATAGTTTATGAGGGTATCTGAAATAAGGGACGAACTACAAGAGTTGGGAGAAATAATGCCTGACAATGAAATGACTACCATAGTGCTCAATGCACTACCAAAGGAATGGGGTAACTTTACATCAACATCTATGGAAAGGAGGCTACATCGTTCAATGAGCTGTGGTCATTGTGCAAAATTGAAGAAACCATGCTAAAGGCAAAAAGTGAGGTAGGATCAAATGAGCAAACACAAGCATTCGCTGCCATGGCGAGGAGAAAAGGAAAGTTTGGAAAGTTTGGTCCTCAGAAAAGGAAGAAGAATACGACAATGATTCAATGCTATGGATGTCAAGGATATGGGCACTACAAGAGGGATTGTCCCAAACTCAAGAAGGACAACAACAAAAGAGGAAGGGAAGAAGCCCAAATCGCCGAAGAAGTGGAAAAAGCTCAAAATAAGAAATCAAAGAATGAGGATGTAAAAGATCTCTGTTATGTTTGAGATAATCTTCTCCACCGAGTTATTTTCAATTCTTGTAAAAGATAGCTATCATGGTAGGAAGCATTAGAAGCAGGATAGAATGTATGGCATCATAAGAGCATACGAATGAAGCAAGAGCTCATGACATCATCAACAAATGCTTGAAAGATACCAGAAGCATAAATCTATGGCAATCATCATTATAAGTAAGTAGCTCTTGGTAACCTCATTAGAAGCATAAGTAGTACTTATGGGTAGAATAAAGTCATGTACTATAGAACTCATCATACATAATTGAAAAAACGCATTTTCCGGATTACAATAATCAAGATCCTTCGATGGAATCTTGATTAGAATATTCATCTCTTGAAATAAGAAAGTGTCTTGTTGAGAACTCCACCTTAGATGGGATTCATTGTTTAAAAGAATGATGGTATGATGACAAAGAAATGCAACATGTTGAGATGATTGAAATACTTTCAATCAAGGAAAATAAGTTGTTGAAGGAAGTATAAATGACCAAAAGAAGAAAAGAGATATGTATGCATATGATTGTTAAATTAAGTCATGTCATCACATAGTTGCACATAGAAGATATATATACTCTACCTCATGAGTATGATCAAGGGAAAGGGTTCTCTTCTGTTGGAAAGATGCATGAAGGCATGGTTCACATATTGACTAGATGAAATCAACATAAGATGTCCTCATATGGAATATGAGGTGGTTGAAAAAGTTAAAGGAACTATGTACAAAAGTTCCTGGGGAGCAATATGTGAAGAAAGAAAGGAGAGATCGTGAAATATGCAACTATGAGCACAAGGAAATCAACATCCTACGACTAGGTGAATTGACCATGACATCTCCATGCAAAAGGTATGAAGACTATGATGAAGTTTGGAAAGAAAGGTGACCCTTGACATTGAATATTTTGGAGACGTGTCAATATGTATGCAGGATGTTGATTTTGCTCCAAGCAGATGTCATGATGAAGGGCCATCACAAAAGGTAATTTTTAATTTGATGTTCATTTTTTATTTTGAACAAATCTAGATTGGTTGATACAGTGTTACCAAAAGAGAGTTGTGGAAGTCACCCACAATTAGTACTCATGTGGTGGGATGGATGATCCTGAAGGAAACATGGTATGGAAAAAGGTAGTTGTATGATGAAAAGCTAGATATGGTCCAGACTCTAGTAGATCACTTTCCGATGAAAGGAGATCACTTTCCGAGGAAAGGAAGGATGACATGACTGACATGATTCGAGAAAGAAAGTGATGGATGGATAATGCCCTACAAAGAAGTCCCAAAGGATGAAAGGCTCCATAATATTAAATTGAAATTCATGATATCGAATGGAGAAGCTCTACAAGTAGCAAATGGTCCCATGATCTCCACCAAAGGCAGAAATTTGCTATTGAAAGCAAGTCCCTGGATAAGAGGGAGCTTGGACAAGTCCCTGGTTTAGAGGGAGCTTGGGTACATTCCTTTTATAGGAATGGGTACATTCCTTCATTGGAATGGGTATATCCTCCCTAGTTGAGAGGGGGAGATAGGCACATCATTCTTGTCTTCACTTGGGAAGAAATAATGGAGGATTGGGTAATTATTTGGTATTCGATACTCTTTGAGAATGTGGTAGGGCATCCAAGATAAGAGTAGTCGTAGAGGGCTGATATTCTTTGAGGATTGGGAATCCAAGATAAGGATAGTCCTGGAAGGACATAATCTGTGAACACCCGGGTGGGGTATGTGCCTTGAGAGACAATGATGATGGTGTTTATAAATCATTCGTCTCGCCAGCATTGTGCTCTGATCTTGTGGAGAGATATAGCTGTTAGTCAAGGCCTTTGCTATGTGACAATGCTGGTTGATGTGATGCTATATGGATGGGTTACCAATCCGACTCTTCTTATGAGAATTCTTCAGATTGAGAATGTCCAAGTACCTTGTATGGATTATGAATACCTCCCTAGTTAAGAGGGGGTGTTGAAATATGTAATTAGGTTCGATCTTCATAATGACATATGTAATCATGATTTTTATGTATTTGATGTAATGAGAAAAATAAAATTGTTATTGTTTTGTTGAGGCAAGAGTTTCATTCTCAAGAGGAATTTATTTTATAAGTCAAGCTCCCATTGAGAGCTTCTAGGGCTTATGAGTCATTGTCATGTATTAAAGACCCATTTGGGCATGTTACATATTGTAAAAAGAATTTATTTGAGTTGAAGTCAAGTCAAAGAACCCTTCAAGACCAAGTCATGATGTAGCAAGTGGGCCTACACTCATGATCAAGTTGGCCTAAAAGGAGCAATTCAACCCAATGAGAAGCTTATATAAAGGAGACATTGACTGCAATTGGAGGACACACATCACTCACACTCAAGTTCGATCACAAGAAAGAAAAGGAGTGCGAAGAAGAAGAGGACGAAGGAGGAAGAGAAAATTGAGTTTCTGGGGTATTTTCTGGGCTACTTCTCTCCACATGTGTGAAGGAATTAGGGTTTATGCTATTGCAGTAAAACTGAGTTGCAAAAGTGAAGTTAGATCATCAAGGAAAGATACTTTAGAAGCAGAATTATCTAGGAGAGAGAATCTGTCCAAGCGAAGAAGAAAAGAGCAGGAATACACCATTGTTTCTCACACAAGCAAGTGTTAGGGTTTTTGCAGAAGAAGTTGTTTGGCAAGTCGAAGTTGCAGGAGTAGCTGCTAGGCAAGTCGAAGTTGCAGAAGAAGCAGCTGGTTAGGTCGAAGTTGTAGAAGAAGCTGATGGGTAGGTCAAAGTTGCAGAAGAAGCTGTTGGGCAAGTCGAAGTTGCAGAAGAAGTTGTTGGGTAGGTTGAAGTTGCAGAAGAAGCTGTTGGGTAGGTCGAAATTGCAGAAGCAGTTGCTGATTTTGACAAAGGAATTTTGTTGGGATTTGGAGGAGTTTCCCTTTGGGGAAATTGTGCATTCTTGCACTAGTTTCGATTTATGTAGCTGACTAGCAGACTATGAATGACCACACGTTGATTTTGGGGTTTCAGTGATTGGTGGATTCAACTTGAGATTTTTCTAGGTTTTCTGGGTTTTATGAGAGGAGTCCGTGGTTAAAATTTTAGAATTTTCCGGGCGATATTTGGGCCCGGAATCCTAATTCTTATAGCAGGGCAAATTATGCGTTTCGTTGGGATTTTCACACTAGTTTGGGCATTCCGCGTTAGCTTGAATTAGCTCAAAATATTTTCGATTTTTATTGGTTGGGGTGTGAGGAGCCTCTCTTTATTTTTTCTAAAATTTTGGAGCAGTTTTGAGGGTTCATTTCACAATTTACCTCCAACAGCAACAACAACAACAACAACAATTTCTGGGAAGTGCATTTGGATAGATTGTGCCATTTCAATTGGAGATTTCACTTAGTTTCTCACCTAGGTATTGAATGCTTGCAGTAGCAAGCCCAAGTTCTATCTATTCACCCCATTGTATTCAGTTCCAGCCTTAAAATCAATAAAATGGCTCAGTTTTATGGCTGCTATTCTATGGCTCTCTAACCTATTTCTATTTGTGTAAATTTGTGCCTGCATGTGTAAAAATTCTTGGCTGCAATTTAGTGCATGTTTTGATATTAATTGTATTTTCTAGTTTGGAACATTATAAAGGGTTAATTAGGATATTGCTTCAATTTGCGCTCTGTGATGATTTTTCGGATGAGAAGGAAGCAAACATTCTGTTGCACTCAATACTACAGAGGCTGAGTATATTGGAGCTTGGTTGGTGAGTTGAAAAGCAGTATGGCTACTTGCAGTGTTGTCTTGATCAGGTGCAGGTGAAGACCATGATGACAGGTCAAAGCATAGCGAGATCTAGTACCTAGACATGGTACAAAAGGAAACAGTGTGGTTTCAGTACTATTCTGCAATCAAGCAGATTATTGACAAAGCCTTTGTCCGAGGATGAAGTGTGTATACTTCGAGGATAAGCTTAGGGTGATTGAGCATGTCTCTTCCAACAAAAGGGAGTGATGAAATTGTAGCATCGAGGACAATCTTCTCCCTAGGTCAGGGTGACCAAGATTAGGGAAAATGGTCCAGAGTATTGATAGCATCATGGACGTACATTCCATCTGTGTCAAGTATGTTGATCGAAATTAGGGAGAATGGTCTGACAGAGGACAACCATTCTTCCCGTGTCAAGTATGCTGACCGAAATTAGGAATGTGGAAATTCTATAATGAAGAATTCTACTGCAGCTTTTCTCCTATTGCATTCTCAAACACAATTATTTAACATTTCACTGTGTTAAATAACAAAATAAAATATGCCGCAGACTTCACAATCAATAAACAACATAAAAAAAATAGCACAAGTATTCACACATAGACACCGTTATTTTTGGACAATTGTCTCCAGAAAAACCCAATTCGGGAAAACCGGTGCAACAGATCTGAGGGTTTCTTTATTATGCAGAAATTCTGAGTACAAATGTGTGATTGTAATTATCAATCAATTACCTAAAGAAATCTGATGAGAATAGGCTTAGTTAGACAATTCTCACTTCACCACGAAGTTCCAGCACTGACCTTCACCCACACTGAGTAGCTCTGCATAATTTCCGTGGCAAAGGACTGCGCATCCCCCACGCCGGCTGGCCACGCTCACCGCCGCCGCCGGCCACAGATCGCCAATGCTCACTATTGTGTGAGACAAGAGTTTTCTCCCGTTCCGCAACTCCCGAGCTATTGGATGAACCCCCGCCAGCCCTCCAACCGAAATCGAACCCCTCTCACACCGCGCCGGCCCCAAACAGAACGTCGTCATTATCTCTCGCGTTGTCGCTATGGCTCCTTCTCTCTTTCTCTCTCCCCCCGTCTCCTTATTTTAGAGAGCATTCTCCCCCCGGAGAGATTTCTTTGGTTTCTCTACACCGAGAATTACCAGGATTCTTCCTTCTACTGAAGAAATCCACCTTGATTCTTTCTCTGGCTCCACATTTTCCATAGGCCCCTCACCCTCCTCCTTATAATCTTTTGTTGACCCTTCAACGACCAAGATTAAAACATAATCAAGGGCTAAGATTAACTTGGAGGTGATCCATGACTTTATTTAGAAGATTCACACTTGATTTAATTAATACACTTTAATTAATCAAATTTCCTAAGTTTAGACTTAGAAAACATTAAAAAATGATTAATTAATTTAATTAAATCATCTCTAAGTGGAATTTTCCAAAACCATTTCTGGGTTTTATGGAATACATGTGTCTTAGCCTATATACAAAATTACAAGGCTAGAGCACATCCGATGCTACCATAAATCAACACTCCTCTGCTGAGGAAAGTGCTCTAGTAAGACAACTCAATGCGTTGCTCGACTTTCCGTAACATCTACCGCCGTGTCGTTGATGCCGGCCACCAACATTGCACAAATGTTGCAACCGTACCGTCATGGACTTCTACATGCGGCGTTGCCAATTGCTACCGTACAACTCTTCCTTTAACCTGCTACTTCGAAGATCCATTGATTACTGAAATGGATTTTCAGTCATACCCAATTGTTCCCTGAACTGAGTGAACTTAATCCTCCCCAAAGCTTTAGTGAGTATATCTGTTGTCTGTTCTCCTGTGGAAATGTACTGGAGTTGTACTGCCCCACGCTAAACACAGTCTCTGATAAAATGACACCTGAAGTCAATATGTTTGGACCGATCATGAAATACTGGATTTTCAGAGAGTTTGATACAACTCTGATTGTCATAGTAAATGCTAGTCGGCTCCACCCTGCTCCTGAATAGACTCACAAGAAGTTTTTGAAGCCAGATGGCTTCGCATGTAGCTATACCGGCTGCCATGTACTCTGCTTCGGTTGTGCTCAATGCTACTGACTTCTACTTCCTGCTGCACCTGGACACCATTCCTGATCCAGTGCTGAAACAGTAACCAGAGGTACTTTTCCTGTCCACTGAGCTTCCTGCCCAATCTGCATCTGTGAATCCACTGAGTCTGACATCCTCCCCTCGGCCATACCTTATACCAAATCTGAATGTTCCTCATACATACCTCGAGACGTGCCTTGCTGTTTCCCAGTGCACTCTTTTGGGTTCCACCATGAACTGACTAAGAGTGTTGACTGCAAAGCAAATGTCTGGTCTAGTGTTAACCAGATACATCAATGACCCAATGAATTGTCTGTATAAGGTGGGGTCTACTTCTGCGTCTTCTGATGCATCTATCTTTTTCCAATTTGTGATCATGGGTGTGGCCATGGGCCTGCACCCCTGCATTTTGAACCTCTTCAGAATCTCCAAGGCATACCTCTCCTACCCCATGAAGATATCTCCATTCTTCTGACAGACTTCCAATCCTACGAAGTAATGCATCAACCCCAAATTCTTCATGTTGAATTCAACCTCTAGATTCCGTTTGCAATCCTTGATGAGCCTAGATGATCCAGTGAGAAACAGATCATCTACATATAGTACTAATACTAATGGCTCATCCTCTACCAATAAATAGTAGAGATTGGGATCTGCATCACTCTTGACAAACCCCATTTTTTGCAAATAGCTATCTATTCGACCATACCATGTTCTCGGAGCCTGCTTGAGCCCGTACAAGGCCTTCTTCAATCGGCATACATGAGACTTCCTTTTATGAGTCTCAAAACCCTCTGGTTGTTCGATATATACCTCTTCCTCAATCTCTCCATTAAAGAATGTTGTCTTGACATCCATTTGATGAATCTCCCATCCCATCTATGTTGCTAAGGATATGACAGTCCGGATGGAGGTATATCTGGCAACTGGTGCGAAGGTCTCTTCATAGTCAATGCCTTCCTTCTAAGCATACCCTTTTGCCACGAACCTTGCCTTATATTTCTCTACGCTACCATCTGCAGCATATTTGATCTTGTAGATCCATCATGATCCAACAGCTGATTTGCTCTGAGGTCTGGGCACAACTTCCCAGACATCATTTGTCATGATAGAAGCATACTCCTCTATCATGGCATCTACCCAAGCACCGGGCGCCGAACCGTTAAAACTAGACAAAACTAGTCCAAACTCCGAAGAAGCCGCTTTCGATGACGATCCCAATATTTTTATTGGATTCCTCCTTCGGAGAGGTGTAAGATTTAAAGATCATCTTGATCGGATGAGCAGAACATGGACTTTGAATTTATTCCACTTATGTGCTAGGTCGGCCTGGAATATAATATAGACTTAAATGTCTTAAAGAGCGTATCACACACCCCCAAAGATGCCTATATATTGGAGAGACTTGGAGCTCATTATACACACATTATGTGGAGGATTTCCTCTCCCTTGATAGAGGTGGAGCTGCGTTCTTGGTGCTGCGTATTTATGGAGTGTTCTTTGTTTGGGTTGTTCTGGGGTTATGTGTGACACGCTTCGCTGAATGACCTATTGGAGACTTTGCTGGTAGAAGCATCCTGTTGATCGCCGTAATGCCACCATTCATTATCTATGTTTTGGCTTGTCTTCCATCGATTTATTAGTGTGTTCTATCTGCTTCAGTATTGAGTGCCCTAATCTGAAATGGCATAAAACATGTTCAGAAAGTAACATGGTATCAAAGCTGAGGAGAAGACAAAGCCCAAATTCATGGTGAAGAAGGAAAGTACCCTTGAAGCTTGCAGCAGAAAACTAAGGAAGACCGAGGAAAAGAGCTGGAAGGCTGAAATGTTTGCAGCCTTGTTTGAAGGTCAAACTGAAGTTTCTGAAGGCTGTTCTAAGGGTTGTTAGGGAGCCGTAGAGAATCTGAAGGAGGCCGCAGCCCTAGGAAGAGAGGCTGAAGTTCCTTTGGAAGGAGACCGCAGGAGATAGGCTACTGCAGCTAGGAAGAAAAGGATGCGTGGAGCCTTTTAGGAGCTGTCTGAAGGGCTGTTTGCTTCAGCAAGGAGGTCGAGCATCTTCAGGAGTCTATGCAGGTCTGTTTGGGCTACAACGAGGTGTAGAGAAGCCTGTTTTCATGGGGTTGTTAAGTTACAATCAGATTTGTGGTAGGCCGTAGGCCTAACCACCTTAAAAAATGGCAGCGTGGGAGTTTGTGGGGCTGTAAGACGCCCATAATAACAACCCGCATGAGAGAATCTCTCCTTGGCTAGGCCGCAACAATTTAAGGATTGTTTGATGGGTGAATAGCCCTCATAAGAGGCTGTTACAGGTCTGTTTGAATACTTGTAGGATGCCACTATTATTTAGAAGGGCATCTTGGTGTAAAAGGGCATGTATCTTCCCTAAGGAACAATGTGGAGGGGTAGCCTACAATTGAAGGGTAGCCGCAACTAAGAGGAGAAATTATGGGCTAGATTTGAGGGTGTTAGGGACTATGGGTCGTGCCCTAACCAGTCCAGATTTGCAGCATGAAGCAGACCCTAAAATAGGGAGCTGAAGTATGCATTTTGGATGCATCTTGATGCATGTTGGATCCTAGTTTAGGGTCAGATTTGCATTTGTTATCTAGCAGCTTGTGGAAGCCAAGGAGGGAGGGTTGATGTGAGGTCAGAAGTCCTAACCAGTGGGCAGTCTCCACAATGATGAAAGGTATTGAAGTTTATTTTGGTGAATAAATTGAGTGACATATCTCTGTCTACAGGACCGCAGAGAAGGGTAGCTACAACACCATGTGTGGATCATTTGAAGGCTGAAACCAAAGTAAAGAAGCCAGCTGAAATAGGCCGCAGGCCTTATCAACCTAAACCAGGGGCAGTGTAAGAATGTCTGGGGTTGCAAAGTGCCCAGAACTTCAGCCCAAATAATGCCGCTGTCCCTACCTCAGTTTTGAAGGATGCCGCAGTCAAGAAATGTTGTTTTTGGTGGTGGATAATTGTGCCCATACAACTGCAGTTTGACGTATGTCCCTTAGGTTCAATACAATGGTGTATTGGAGGGCTAGACAGCGTGGAGAAAGAGGAAATCTAGAGGATTGTTTCAGGCAAGAAAACCGTCATGTCTAGGCCGCAGGCCTGTAGGAGGCATTTTTGAGGGTCAAAACAACCCTATCATGAAATATAGGTGCCTCCTCACATTACAAGGTCACCGTGGATGCAAAGGAAGGAGGTTGCATCATTTGAGGTGTGTTTTGGGCAAGAAGGATGAGTCGGTGCGGAGTCTTAACCTGTGACTAAATTTTTGCCCATGAACAAACCAGCATAAAGTTCTTTAAAGACTGTCTCATACCCAAAACTTCATCCCATTCATAAGGCACCTTGCCTTGCCTAGGCTGTAGTTTCAGAAGGCCGTCCAATGACTGGTTAGTGGATGGTGTAGCCTGCGAAATGCTCTAACAGAAATTTACAACATTATACAATAATTCAGTAAAGCCTTTGAATTACTAAGCATCTCCTTTGGACAGTCCTTGCAAAATAATTATCATATTCAGTCTTCTGATCTGTTTGATAAAATTGTCACTTTTGCAATTGATTTCTTGGCTACGTGTATACATCAGGGCCTGAAAATTATTGATTCTCATCAGCAAAATTCATCTCTATGGAAGTCATCTATAAGATTTCCATTCAAAACACTGGATGTGAAGGGTCCGATTGCAGTTTATATGCTGTGCACTGTGATTAGAAATCAAGATGAGGTATGTTCATCGGTGATGAACAATAATGATTGATGTGCACTTATGACTTTGCTAGATCTGCATAACGGAAAGGTACCACATAAGGTATGGACTGATAAATTCCGTGTTTGGAATATTTGTATGATTGGTTCCTAGATCTGTGCAATTTAGGAGACAAATTGCAGATCTGAAGACTTGAAGCCTTAGATCAGTCATCTATTAAATGTAGTTGGGTAGATCTGAAAATAAGAAGCAGTGCAGGATGAGATACCAGATGTAGTAGATGAAGCCCTCAAGTGCATAATTATGAGAGAAGGAATCATGATTGGATTCCTAGTTCTATGGGTTGCAGTAAAGAAAATCTTAGAGGGCTAGTTGAGGAAGCTACAACAGATCTCCATAGAACATCAGGTAATTGCTATAAGCTTGAAATCTTCAGTACTCTTAATGATGAAGAAAACAGTGATGCAAGTTCAGAAGGTATCTCTGTAATTGCCATTTTGAGGAGCTAAATCTGTGAGTCTATATCACTGTCATTATGACAATGACATAGACAGACACCCATGTCTACGAGATTCATAATAACAGTAAGCTTGTGACAGTATCAAAACTTGAAGTGTGAACTGGGAAATTTTTGCAGCCTTCAGTCATGTTGTTGGAGTCCTGAACCATGATCAGCAAAGCCTGTTTGGATGGCTTTGACTGTGGGAGAATAAGACCCCTTTTCAAGTTGGTGTTTGTGATGCCCTCATTTAAAATAGATGTCTTCTCTCTTGAGAGAAGTTGACATTAAGAGGGAGAATACATCTGTATATGCTCCTGTGCGAATATCATTACTGAAGATCGTTATGGCTCAAAGACATATGGCTTCAGAGGGGGGAATTCCGGAAGAAAACTGAGAAGCCATATAAATACCAGGGGTATCTAGCTGCCATGAGTACAATATGAGCCTGGATCATTTGAAGAAACTGGAAAGCATCAAAGTCTGCATGGATGCGAGGGTGATGTCTAGGATATGGTTCCTAGACCACCGATCAAAGCTAGTGTCACCTTGATATAAGATCAAGCATGGATCTGATGGGAAAATGTGTTGCATGGTGCAAGACCGTTTTTTTTTGTGGCATGGTGCGATAAAGGAAGAGGTGTATATGGAGCAACCTCTGGGATTCAAAGTCCAGGATCGGGACACCCATGTTTGCAGGTTGAAGAAAGCCCTCTATGGGTTGAAGCAAGCACCCAGAGCTTGGTACGAGAGGATAGATAGCTACCTGATGAAGTTGGGCTTCACTCGTAGTAATGTTGATCCAAACCTTTACTTCAAGGTTGATAGAGAGAAGCCTCTCATTCTGGTGTCAGATGTGGACGACCTCTTTCCGACAGGTGCCGACCCTTTCATTCATCAACAAGGTAAGAGGGAGCTAGTTGCCGAGTTTGCGAGATGAAGGACCTAGGACCGATGCCTGTGCCCGGTCCGGGCAGACTCGGCAAGATTTTCCTTTCTCAAGGAAAACATATCATGAAGCTTCTTGCAAGGTGGACCGTAAGTTTGTGTCGACATCGATGGAACTCAACTTTTAAGAAGCTAAGTGCGCCGCCGCCGGGCTCCGTGCTAGCGAATCCTACCGAGTATCGTCAACTCGTAGGGCTCGATGTTCTTAGTGAACACCCATTCTGAGACATATGTTGTGCGTTGGACCAATTTGAGACAACACATGGTTGATCATAACATTCATCGGGTTGGTGCCAAGAAACTCTGAGGTATCTCTGTGTAAGGCCGATAAACCATGGGCCGAGATAATCGTCGGAGCATGACACTCCCTAGACATACTGATGCCGATTGGGCTGGCAGTGTGGTGGATCGTAAGAGCACATCTGAATGCTACTTCACAAGTAGATCAGAGCAGGAAAAGGAAGTTGGTAGTCTTGAGCACCGTTGAGGTCGAATACATTGCAGCATGTATGGCTCGTTGTGAAGTCAGTTGGTTGCAAAGGCTCTTCAGTGAGCTGTTTGAGCATGTGCTAGATTCCACTGTTATCCTTTGTGATAACTAGAGGGGGATTCATTTGTCATTGAATACTGGGTTCCACGATTGATCCAAGCATGTTGATGGCTGATACCACTTTATCCGGGATATGGTACAGCAAGGCGCCGTAAGGCTCGCTCATACAGGAACTGTAAATTTTTGTAGATGTTCTATGCTAAGAGCAGTTTTACTTTTCTCACAGCAATCATACAAATAGTTAAGCAAAATGCAGATAGAACATATAAGTAGATCTTACAGAAGACAAATCAGAAACAGGAAAATGTGTGTTCGTTACGGCGGTCAACAGGATGCTTCAACCAGCAAAGTCTCCTTGGTCAGCCAGCCCAGCATGTGTCACAACAGACCTCCAATCAGCAAATGAGTCAACCCAAGTCAACTCCCAAAAAGTCAACGCTGTCCTGAAAAAGTCAACGCAGGGCAGCAAGCTAAAAGTCAACGCAGCAGCGAATTGGTCAACCCTTTGACCTCGATTTCTGTGCCAAGTAGTACGGCCTTCCAAAATCGAACTTCCCACAAGTTTTCAGCTTGATTGGACCATGCGTTGACCAAAGTCAACGCTGGTCAAACTTTCTGCGAAACCCTAGCTGCAGAAAAATCGTACTTCAACTCAGCCGTACGATTTGTCGTCCTTCTCCTTCCCACATGTGGCTGAAACTCGTCCTCCAGGTAGCTCGTACTATTTCAGATGAGAGAGGAAGATGTGAGTTGTGTTGTGATGAAATGCTCTCCAACTTTTCCTGTATTTATATCCATCATTGGGGCGTGTGACACATCTGCTGGGGGCGTGCAACGTTAAGGCCGACCTGCACATATAATTTATTAAGAATACTAAATTCAAAATAAATGTTCTGCTCATCGGATTAAGACATATTATATATGGATTTTACACCTCTCCGAAAGAGGATTCCAACAAAAATATTAGCCTCTTAATCTGAGCATCATAACATGGAGTTTGGACCTAGTTGTCCAAATTTAACAGGAACTGGTGAGCAGGTCGCGGATATTCTCACAATGCCCTTGGGGAAGGTCATGTTCCTAACCTTTCGTGAGAATCTTGGAATCATGGAACGACCCTATTCTGAGGGTCCTGTTGGACGATGAGCTCTGGTAGCTCCAAGGGGGTCTTGGGGATAGCTTTGGTGCTATAAGCAACCACAGGGCTAGGCTTGCCGAACCTAGTTGGTGTGCTTCTACCCCACCGTGATGATATTGAGATGGTTTACCTCTCTCTGATCTGTGCCCCGTATGCATCCTACCCATGGAGTTTCGGACTCATGGGAAGTACCTCTCATTTGGTCAATGAGGTGGGAAATGTGAATAGGGCATAGCAAGACCGATGGACGCATCGGAGATTGCCGTACACTCTATGTCTAGGATGGCACGTGTCCAACCACTTGATCTGGGATAAGTTTAGCGAGGCTAGGCTTGCCAAACCTAGTTGGTGTGCTTCTACCCCACCGTGATGATATTGAGATGGTTTACCTCTCTCTGATCTGTGCCCCGTATGCATCCTACCCATGGAGTTTCGGACTCATGGGAAGTACCTCTCATTTGGTCAATGAGGTGGGAAATGTGAATAGGGACCATAGCAAGACCGATGGACTCATCGGAGATTGCCGTACTCTCTATGTCTAGGATGGCACGTGTCCAACCACTTGATCTGGGAT
Organism: Pinus albicaulis; assembly: GCA_034641835.2. NCBI lineage: Eukaryota > Viridiplantae > Streptophyta > Pinopsida > Pinales > Pinaceae > Pinus > Pinus albicaulis. The sequence continues at coordinate 313,119,516 of CM076582.1, read as the reverse complement.
AAGTTTAGCGAGGTTCTGGACCTCCAACTGACTTCGGGTTAGTGAAACTAACTTTAGGTTAGTATATGACTCTCTTCAGTCCTAGTGAGGTTTAGGACCTCCAACTGACTTCTGGTCAGGTAAACCAACTTCGAGTTGGTATGAGACTCTTTGTGAGTCCTATAGAGGTTTCGGACCTCTGGGCTGAATCTGTCAGCTGGGTATGATGTCTTTGTGACTGACCCACTTCTGTTCTGAAATAAAGAGGCCAGCAAAGCAAGTTACGGCGGGATGACACACGATGTTTGGATTTGCACTAGTGGACGAAGTTCTCCCTAGTTGAGAGGGAGTGTTAAAATTGGAAAACTAGGTCCAAAGTCCGGGTTGCGTTGCTCAGATGACGATCCCAATATTTTTATTGGATTCCTCTTTTGGAGAGGTGTAAGATTGATCTAAATATCATCTCGATCGGATGAGCAGAACATGGACTTTGAATTTATTCCACTTATGTGCTAGGTCGCCCTGAAATATAATATAGACTTAAATGTCTTAAAGAGCGTGTCACACACCCCCAAAGATGCCTCTATATTGGAGAGACTTGGAGCTCATTATACACACATTGTGTGGAGGATTTCCTCTCTCTTGATAGAGGTGGAGCTGCGTTCTTGGTGCTGCGTATTTATGGAGTGTTCTTTGTTTGGGTTGTTTTGGGGTTATGTGTGACACGCTTGGCTGAATGACCTATTGGAGACTTTGTTGGTAGAAGCATCCTGTTGATCGCCGTAAAGCCACCATTCATTATCTCTGTTTTGGCTTGCCTTCCGTCGATCTATTAGTGTGTTCTATCTTCTTCAGTATTGAGTGCCCTAATCTGAAATGGCATAAAACATGTTCAGAAAGTAACGCGAACAACTTCTTGGAAGCTGGAGGGTTCCTCTACTTGAGCAACCAAAGCCTGGTACCTGTCAAGAGGTCTACGCTGCCTCTTCCCATTCCTGGGAGTCCCAATAAAGTTTTCTGCGTTCCTCAATATTTGCTGAGCTTCCCTGCTGATCCGACCACTGGTGGAAGGCTGCTCTCTCAACTCTTCCTCCTGATCTGACTGTTCCTCAGACTGAGTATCGTCTTGAACTTCTTCTATGAAAACGTTAGTACCTGTACTAGGTACCAAAGTCTGTCTTTCTGTCTGTTCTTCTTGGTGCCCTTGCTGCTCTTGGACCAAGGGAACTTCTGCAGTTTGATCCTCTGTCAGCATATCACGCGATTTCTGAAAAGCTCTATCCTCCATGAACTTAACATCGCGTCTTTTCACAACTTTCCCGCTGCTAGGAATATAGATCCTATATGCCTTGGAGACTTCACTGTACCCTACAAGAAACCCCCTTTTTGCAGTTTGATCAAGCTTGCTTCTCTTCTCGCTTGGTACATGACAGTATGCCATGCTACCAAATATCCGAAGGTGCCCTACCTCCGGTTTCTTCCTTGTGAAATCCTCTTTGGGAGTCTTCTTCCTCAAAGCTCTATGAGGAGTCCTGTTCTGGATGTACACTGCCGTATTGCAAGCTTCAACCCATAAATATCGGGGCAAATCAAGGTCGAATAACATGGCCTTGGCTGTGCCTACAATTGTCCTGTTTTTCCATTCTGCCACACCATTCTATTTGGGATTGTATGGCGCATTCCACTCTCTCCTGATGCCCTCCTTTGCGCAAAAATCTGTGAAGTCTCCATCTATGTATTCTCCACCACTATCTGAACACAATGTCTTGATTTTCTTCCCCATCATATTTTCAACAAGAGCCTTGAATTCTTTGAACTTTTCAAAGACTTCATCTTTTGTCTTCAGGAAGTAGATTCAGGTCTTCCTGGAGTGATCATCAATGAATGTGACAAAATATTTGCCACCCTTGAGAGCGTTAGTGGACATTGGTCCACAGATATCTGAGTGTATCAATCCTAATATGCTTGCTGCTCTGTTTTCACTTATGGGAAACGCTGCCTTAGCGTACTTCCCAAGTACACATCCTTGGCATACATCATCATGCTCTGTGCTGAGAACAGTTGCCCCATCAACTGTTTCTTTGAGCATCTTCAATGCACCGTGGTATAAGTGCCCCATTCTTCTATGCCAAATTTCGTTCAACCCTTTCTTGTCTTCAAGATTACTATTGATTAGTGCCATTGGAGTTTCAAGCTGCAACCTGTATAGTCTGTTGCTTCTAACTCCGATCTGCGTTGTTTGCTTCCAACTAGGATGCTTGACATATACGTTCTTACCGATAAAGTGTATGTCATACCCTTTGTCCTGCAACTGGGATACTAAGATTAAATTCATCCCAAGCCCTGACACATGTAATACAACTGTGACCTTGACACTGGTTCTGGTTTCCATCTGAAACACTACGACTCCTCTACCAACTAGAGTGAATTTTGTGGTATTACCCATAGTGATTTGGAAGTTCATTTGCTCCTCCCTATAGCTCGAGAAATATTCTCGTACTCTAGTCATATGAGCTGAAGCCCTGCTATCAATATACTAGATTCCTGCAGATGCTGAACTTGACAAGCATGCACAATCTTCTTTTAACCTAGAGGATAAAACATCTGTCTGCCATACTTATTTATGCTTTTTTTCTCTGTGCTGCATCCCTTCTGAAGCTTCTGGTTTGTGCAGTCTCCTTTCTGACCTTGCTTCCTTTGGATCTGACAGCTCTGATACCATGTGGAAATTCTATAATGAAGAATTCTACTGCAGCTACTGATTATATTTCTTCGATTGCATTTTCAAACACAATTATTTAACATTTCACTGTGTTAAATAAAAAAAATAAAATATGCCGCAGACTTCACGATCAATAAACAACATAAAAGAAATAGCACAATTATTCATACATAGACACCGTTATTTTTGGACAATTGTCCCCAGGAAAACCCAATTCAGGAAAACCAGTGCAGCAGATCTGAGGGTTTCTTTATTATGTAGAAATTTTGAGTACAAATGTGTGATTGTAATCATCAATCAATCACCTGAAGAAATCTAATGAGAATAGGCTTAGTGAGACAATTCTCACTTCACCAAGAAGTTCCGACACTGACTTGGACCCACACTGAGTAGCTCTGCGTAATTTTTGTGCAGTGACTGCGTCCCCCACGCTGTCACTGCGTTGTGACTACCTTGGTGCTCACTGCTGTGTGAGACTAGAGTTTTCTCCCCTTCTAGAAATGCCCTCCGGATACTAGAGAACCCTTAGCTGCCTCTCCAACTGAAATCAAAACTCCCTTTGCTGCTCTACGTTGTCCCAGCGTAACTGCTGCTTGGCTATCTCTGCGTTGCTGCTATGGCTCCCTTCTCTCTTCTCTCCTTGTACTCTCTATCCTTCAGAAATTCTCCCTCCTGGAGATTTTACCTTCCCCTCTCAGCAATCGAGAATCACTTCGATTCTTCCTTCGGCTGAAGAAATCGATCTCTAGATTCTTTCTCTGTCTGATGCATTTTCCATAGGCCCCTCACCCTCCTTCTTATAATCCTTCGTTGACCCTTCAACGACCAAGATTAAAACATAATCAACGACTAAGATTAACTTGGAGGTGATCCATGACTTTATCTAGAAGATTCACACTTAGTTTAATTAATACCCTTTAATTAATCAGTTTGCCTAAGTTTAGACTTAGGAAAACATTAAAAACAATTAATTAATTTAATTAAACCATCTCTAAGTGGAATTTTCCAAAATCCTTTCTGGGTATTATGGAATGCATGTTTCTTAGCCTATATGCAAAGTTACAAGGCTAGAGCACATTCGATGCTACCATAAATCAACAAGAAAGAATGGTCCTAGAGGCCCAGAATCACTCATTTGAGTGGGTGCCTTTCATTATCAGGCTCAGTGTACTCTCCAGATAGGTTGAGTGACCCCATTTAGCATCATGGCTTAAAGTGAGGCCTTTGGATTTGGGACTAGAGTACTCAAATGGATTGAGCGTGTCCTCAAGGTTTCACCACTAGTGAAAGAGATTGACCAGAATGATGGTGAACTGGGACTAGTTAGTATACCATGGGTCAGAGGTGCTGACCATAATCATGGTGACTAGTTGATGCTAGTGATGTACCGTGTGTCAGGAGTACCGACCAAGATTATGGTGATGATGCACCATAGGTCAGAGGTACCGATCAAAATAATGGTACCTAGTTGGTCCTGTAGATTTTACCATAGGTCAAAGTTGTTGACCAAGACCATGGTAATTGGATGACGTTCATGCTAATGATGAATTGTTATAACCTTTTCCTTCGGGAAATTTGTTAGCAAGAGAACATCCAGATAGTCATTCTGAATACCGTCAATTTTTGGTAGCAGTGGATAGGCCTTCCAGTTTCTATGGTGTTTATAAGGCTAAGGAACACATTTTCTTCAATATCCATAACAAGTTCCACACGAAATGCCTTAATTATATTAATTAGCCAATTATTAAATAATTTTCTAAGTCTAACTTAGGAAAATTGGTTTATTAAATCAGATTAATTAAGGGAAATCGATTTTGCTCTAGAGACTTCCGGAGAAGTCACTTGATGGGGTCAAGATGATCTTAGCCATTGATTGTGATTAGATCATGGCCGTTGGTTGCACACTGATAGATTATAAGAGCAAGTCGATGGGGCTTTGGAGATCACTCAGAGATAGCAAATTACAGTGATAGCAAAGGCACAGAGGGAGACACCAACAACGAGGTTTCAATAGAGATTGGGAAGAGAATTTTCAGAGAAATTCTCCATAGCGATTCCAATATTCTAGGAGAGGAAGGGAGGCCAAATTATTCTGCAGTGAGGCTGTACCAGGTAGTGCGAATTAGCTAGTGTGCAAAGCTGGGCAAAAAATTGATTTGCAGTTGCTGGAGACATGTGTCGAAGGAGGTGCGAGTTGCTCAGTAGATTTGCAAGCGGAAAATCTCATTGCTGAAGCTTAATTTTAGAGACAATGTGAGTTGCAGAGAGGGGCACACACATCTCCAGTTCAGCTAGTGTGTGTAGTAGGCAGGGAGTGCGAATTACACTGAGAAGGCCGAGTGAATTTTGCAGAAAGAAACTTGAGTTTCTAGATTGATTTTCGCAGTGGAGATATTGTATGCTGGAGCTTTGCCTGTGAGAGGCAAGCTAATTGTATTTCTCAATTTTGCTGAAAATTAATAATAAAACCCTCATCTGCAGAACTGGTTTTCCCCACATCAGGTTTTTTCCTATAACAATTTGTCCATAAATATCTGTGTCAATTATTTTGTGTGTGCGTATTATTTCTTAGTTCCCGTGTTTACTTGTGAAGATTGCAATATTGATTTAATTGTTATTTGCCATAATTAAATTTATGAAGACAAATAATCTCCAGTAGATAGAAGATTAAATTCCAGTTGATGCAATTAAGAAAATTTCACAAATACCTCCCTAGATAAGAGGGAGTGTCGAATTTTGTAGCCATGGTTGGTCTTCATAATTGTTATTTTAGCCCTCCAAATAAATGTAATGATATATTCATAACATTTTCTTCATGTTCGCCTCAAAAAGAGGGAAATTTGAATTTTCAAATTATGTTAAATTTTCCTCCAAAATGTAAAGTTGACCCTCCAGGAAGTACAGGTTGGCCTGCCCCTATAGACTCACTGCTTGGTTTCATTCAAGCTTTATATATATGCCAATTTGACCTCATCTTTGAGCACAGAAATTTTGGATCACTCTTTTGTTCATGCGAGCTTATTCTCCTGTTCAGACCAAGCCCTATTCTCTAAGGAAGACTGAGCTAAGTTAGACCAAATTGAGGTAGCCCGAGACCATGATCTCTCAGGCAGGATGCCAAGCTTTGAGGCAAGGGGAAGGCCGAGCTCTGAAGAAGACAAAAGATGAGTTCTGAGGCAAACAAATGACGAGTTCTGAGGCTGGTTGAAGGCCTAATTCTAAGCAGACTAGACCAATTTTGTTGGGAAACTTTATGACTTTTCTAAAGGGCAGTTTGACCAGGTGTGACCAGAGCTATGACTTTATGTTTGACTTGATGTACTATGTTGAAATTAATGATTTCTCTAAGAAAAGGGTTGCTGGGTTTTTCCTCCATGTCGGTTTTCCTAGGGTAATTTCTTGTGTCTCTTGTTTGGCTGTCTCCTTATGGTCCTACTGGCATTTTGTTTCCACTGTTGAGATCTTATGTGTAATTGCATTATAATGATTATATATGCCAGAAAAGATTAACTAAAGAAATCATAAGAAGTAATTACTAGTTAAGAAGATCCTAGAAAAATCAACATGTTGCACCAGTGTTGTTTACTGTACAGCCTTAATAATGTAGTAATGTACTTATGCTAACTACTCTAACAACAACTAACCAAGTTCAACCCTGCTATTACTGCTCTTTTTACCTCAACAACTCGCTGTCTTGTACTTGTGTGTCTTGCAGCTGCAAGTCTTCTCTGTCCCATACTCCTTAAAGTTATAGGGTGGCTGTTGCAAATATCGGTTTGGACATTCGCTTCCTCCAAAAACTCATTGCGTTGCCAAAGAGGGCTTATGACAAAGCCTCTCTATCTAGGATTGTTCTTGCCCTTAGTACCTTGCTATTCAATAACTGTGCTAGGATGGCCACTGTCTTGGAGTGCTGCTTGGGTGGTCCACAACCCTAATTTGGGCTTGTGCTGTCACAGAATGGCCTTCAAGGGCCCTGCTTTAACTCAGACAATCCCTAGAGAGGGATCCACTGCCTTAGGAGGAATCTTGGTGGTAAGCCGCTGGCCTAAAGTTGCTTTAGGAAGGTACGCTGGCCTTAGACATTGCCCTAAAAAGCCGTTGCCGACTTTGATGAGGGTTTGCTGCTCTACAGAAGCCTCACTGAGCTTGATGTTAGCCTCTAAGGAACTTGGATAAAGGAAAGATATCACAGCGTGTCCTTTCAGGCCAATTTGTCCATAGAAAACCTCCCTTTTGCTTGCCAAAACCAGATGATGAAGTGAACAAAGTTCGTACTTCTCGTTAAATACTCCAAAAGACTTGGAATATGAAAATATCCATCGAGGATACAAATATTATATATTAAAATGTATGAAGAATGAATGAATGATTGAATGTTACAAATGAGGCCCGCTTATATAGCTAGGTAGGTGCCTCTTCATGGAAGGTCATGTCCCATTAGACATGTCTCTTCAACCTAATTATTAATTAACTAATCATTATTTATTGTTACATTATTTATATCATTTTATTCATAACATTGCCTTCCTTCTCAAAAAGCTTTGTCCTCAAAGCTTGTTGATGAAAGGCCTTGATCTCTTTTTCTGCTACAAATGTCCTCTCGTCTCGAGACAGTCATCCTTGTTAATACAAGTTGATATGATCCTTTAAGTGACATACAAAATTGTCACACTGAGCAGGGATTAGACCATCCTAAATTAATCTTCTGACGACTTTTTTGATTACTAAAATGTAATATTCCCAATTAGCTTTGCTAATTGGAATATTTCATTTTTGTTTAATTTTGCCGCTTTAGCTAGAAATAATAAATAAAGTGAGAAATAAGAGGGGTTACCTCACTTTAGTCACCTCACTTTATAAATAAAGTGTTTTTCCTAGTGGATTGACGTTATAACTTAGAGAGGGGGCCTTGGGGGTCCACATGAGTATGAAGGGGAGGCATCAGGCTGACCCAAGGTTAACTGCGCAGGCCAAGGAGAGTGAAGGACGCAGTCAAGGTTTTGGAGGGAGTTTAGCACTATAAAAGGTGGGGTTCTCACCTCATTTGGGCATGCATGATTTGACATTGATATTGAGAGCTAGACTTCTGTCTGCTTCAGCACGCCGGTTGTTTAGTCGGTCTGCAGCACTGTTTAGTGCAACCGAGTGTCTCCGTTCGGAGATCTCACCCTTAGCCTCGGGGGACTTCGAGTGCCTGCCCTGGTAAGGTTATTTTCTTGGTATCACCCTTAGCCTCGGGGGACTTCGAGTGCCTCGCTCGTGTTATTTTCCGAGCATCATCCTTCGCCCGTGGTAATAGCGTTAGCTTTCCGGTGGAGATTTGAGACAAGATACCCTTCGAGACCCGGCGCGAGACCCGTGAGACAGACGCCCCATCCGCAGAGGTAGGACGATCCGTTAGGAGGACTCGTATCCGAATAGTGAGGGACACGCATCCGACCACTCGCGCAGAGGACGCGGATCCGGAGAGACAGCCAGCAGAGCCCAGCTTCTCCTTGAGGACGCATCCGAGAGACAAAGGAAGAGATCCACCCCTTGACAGACCCACATCCGGGAGACAGCGTTACATCCGGCCCTTGGAGGACGCAATATCCGAGAGATAGCAACAGATCTGGATAGGGAGGACTCAGATCCAGCAGATCTAGCCTTGGGGGACGCAGATCTGGAGAGATAGGACGCAGATCTGGAGAGGGAGGACTCAGATCCAGCAGATCTGGGCAGCTAGGACGCAGATCCAGTCAGGGAGGACGCTGATCTGATGAGCAGGGTCTTGTTGTGAGGGTTTGGCAGCGTTTTTCAGTGTTTCCAGCCCTGAGGAGTGGTCATCTCATCTGGAGGATTTGTGGCCAGCGTTTCATCTGTCTTCTGCGCTGTCACTAGCAGAGACAGCGTTTTCACTTGTGAGGGCTGACTGGTGGTGGAGCATCAGTTTCACATTTCCTGGGGTATGTCTGGAGGATTGAGATTAGCCATCTTTCTAGTTTCCAGCTCATAGTTCCAGTGCATTCCAGCAGCAGTTCTTCATAGCAGTTCTTCAGCCAGCTAGGACGCTGTCCTTATTTGCAGCCATTATTTGTTCTGGGAGGGTCTCCACTTGCCTAGGGCAAGGATAGGTGCACTCATTCTGATTATCTTGTACTCCTATCTATGTGTTCTGAGATTAATAAAATGGCTTAGTATTCTGGCATTCTATGTGTACTTGTTCCATTATCTGGTTCCAGCATTTTGTTTTATATATCTGTCTGGTATATTTCTGTGTATTACTGGTTATTTCCCTTTGGGGATATTACATAAAACCTTGTGATGAATTATCACGAGTGGATTGCACTAACATTAGTATTCTTCGAAACATTAGTTTGTTGTTTATGTTCTGAATACTTTGCTTAATCGAGTTGTCTACTCGTGATTCGGATGTCGATAAGAAATTCTATTGATTTGATTTTCCCTTATCTTGTTTATACTCTAATTATATATATATATATATTTTCCTTTGTTAATGGCCATGGGCCTAATGGAGAAAATGGAGAAACTCCAAAAGTTGGTAGCGAAATGCTTCAACGACAACGATGTTGACAAATTGACTGTCAAGGACCCGGATCAGAGAGCATGGCTCTGTGCAGCGGTGATTGGCCAGAAGATCAAACTGCTCTGATACCAAATGAAGTGAACAAAGTTCGTACTTCTCGTTAAATACTCGAGAAGACATTGGAATATGAAAATATCCATTGAGGATACAAATATTATATATTAAAATGTATGAAGAATGAATGAATGAATAATTGAATGTTAAAAATGAGGCTTGCTTATATAGTTTAGGTAGGTGCCTCTTCACGGAAGGTCATGTCCTATTAGAGATGTCTTTTTAACCTAATTACTAATTAACTAATCATTATTTATTGTTACATTATTTATATTATTTTATTCATAACAAATGAAAGATTGCCTTAGAATAATTATGTCAAACAAATAGAAAGAGGGATTAGCTAAAGGTGGAATTATGCACCACTGGAACCAATAGAAAACAAAATGGGTCTTAAAGCCCTCAGAGCCTCAGCTCACAAAAACAACAATATCCAATTCAATCAAGATGAGAATAATGATTCTCCTCTCTCTTATTTATAGACACCCTCTGTGGTCTCCTCTCCTTATTTTAATTTGAGGGGTTAAAAGTTTCACTCCACTTAGCGACAAGTCTGGCTTCCTTCACAAGTTTTGCCCCAGTTACCCGAATTTACCCAATGCTGCCTCAAAAGCATTGGATAATGGGTTTGCCCCTTTTATCATTGACTATAGCCTACGAGGTTGGATAGACTACTTTGTTCTCCTTGAGCAATTAATTAGTAGGGAATATTATAGATTTGGGGCTAGGTCCTGTGGAGCTTAGTAAACCACTTATTGGATGTAATTGGAGGGTCAATGTAGTGCTTTAATGGATTAAAATATTTTCTAAAACTTAATGTCTTCCTTTCCTACTGAAATTATCTTGACATATGCTATTTGAGTAGTGAATTAGGTAACACCCTTATTTTTCTGTTATGTTATCAATGTGATATTATTTATGAGTGCTTGTGTTTTTTATGCTTGGAGATTGCAAATATACTCTATTATTGATAATTATGATCTCAACAAGTATTGGATTTTATTTGCTTTAGTAATATCCTTAGTTATATTGTTGTAGTTTAGGACAGCAATGAGATACACTTTGTAGCTTGTACTTTTTATATTTAATAATTATTTTTTCTCATTAAGATAGTCTCCCATTAAGCATTGATGTGACCGCATTTACCAAATGAAAAGATGGCAGTCACTGGTCCAGTCCTCCACTCTATTTACTATAACAAATAAAACTGTTTGGTTAGAATTTCCATTCATCCACTCTATTTACTAAATACATAAAACTGTTTCGCTCGAATTTACTCTTCATTTCATCTTTGTAATTCATTGCCTAAAATTATAGCAATCCTATTGTAGGGAAGCTCTCCTTGTACTGAAAAAGAGCTGCCCTAATGTGTGAAGAGGGTTGGTGAGGTGATTGTTGATGTTTTTGCAGCATCAGGCAGACATTCTCCTATGGGGTCATGCTGGTTTGACTAGGGGAAAATGATACATTCATCCATGCGGCCATGCTGATTTGGCTAGGGGTGAATGGCCCGGGGCAGTTTTTCTCCCATATGGCCATGCTGATTTGGCTAGGGGTGAATGGGCCATGGTGCTCACATTACTTTCTCCGAGATGGAGTGATCTATTCTTTATAGAGCGGGTTTGATTTGTTTATCTAATGGGGTTTTAACTCATCAATGGAATAAACAATTCTAGTCTAATGTTGAATTGTAATGTATGCTCCATAAGTGAGGGGGTTTCTTGTGATTAGGTGGCTCTTTATGGGTCTCCACTCAACATTAGAGCTCTATATAAATAGACAAGCACGTGAGGAGACAAATCATCATCATAGCAACCTCATTCAATCTTTTCTAGTGGAGAAGTTCAGCCAAGAGAAATCTGTTTGCTAAGGATCATCTTTCATCTCTCATCATCAGTACTATCTCTCTCTTGGAGGCTGCATGTGTGAGAAGGACGAGTTTGACCAGCACTTTGACTGCAGCTACACATGTGAACAGTTGACCGCAGTTGACTGAGTTTGACCATGGTTGTTTGATCAAGTTTGATGGCAGAAGTTAATCAGAGATCTGCATGTGCGAGTTTTACTGCAGAATTTGACCATGGATCTGCATGTGTGAGTTGACTGCAGAGTTTGACTGTTGACCAACAGTTTCTGAGATGATTTTTTACTGGTTTGACCAGCATTGACTAGCAGCTGTTTGACCAGGTTTGACTGGAATTTGAGTTGTAATGTTGACACAGATTTCTAGACAAATTTCTGATTTGTAAACCTTGCTGAAAAGACAGTTTCTCCTCAAGAAAAGATTGCTGGGTTTTCTCCCAACATTGGGTTTCCCAGGTTAAAATATCGTGTCTACTGTTCCTGACTGTCTTTCTATGATCTTTATTGTTTCTGCCGCATTTACAGTTGGGATTTTCTGTGTAATTATTCAATGATACCAGTGGCATAAAAAATACTGTTTGAAAAATCATTAGGAAGTAATTATCAGATCAGAAAACTGTGTTCTATTGCACTTGCCATAGAATTTCAACAATGACATTGGTCTGTGTCTTTAGTTGCCCATAGAGTAACGATGCTCTTTTCGACTTCAACTTTGAAGTGTTAGTTTGTGGGGTAACAAGCACACTTTACAAGGAGGAGCCATGTGGACTTATGAAGGGTTTTGCATGGTCAAACAGTGGAGGAGATACCTTGGTAGATGAGAGGACAAGCTACATGTCCACTCATTTGTCCCATTATTTTATTGTTTTATATTTGACTTATCTTAGAGGTAGTTAAGAGATATTATATTTTAATTTTTTCCTAGAACAGATCATGGATCTAGAAATTGGATATTGGTGTTTTAGGTTTGAGGGTTCTGAGCTCAACCTCTATATCAGAGAGGCTTGCTCATATTATAGTGGTTGTTGAAAATTTGAGGAAAAAGAGTCTAGAGCTATTGTTGAAGATTTGCTGAGGGCTTATGAATTCAAGAGTTCTTTCTTGTTGAGGTGAGGCTGATGTCTTCATTTCAATTTGCTGAATGTTGATGTTCTTGCAAAATCTGCTTGAAGGGCTAATTGTAATGGGTAATCCTACTCCAGTAGAAAGGCTTAGGCGTGGTCTTTCCCCTCTTATTCTGCTTTGCTGTTTTATTTCTGAACATGTTGATTTTGTGGCCGTCATCTTGATTAGAGTTGTTGCATCTTTTCTTTTTCTTTGTAAGGCACACACTCGTTGCAAATTTTGAGAGGTGCACCTTTGGAGGGGCACTCCAAGTAATTTTCTGCATTATAAAACCGTAAATAAGTGCTCTTTGTTGCCTTAATCACTAATAGAAAACAGCTTACTAAGATTGATATCTAACTCCATGTGCCCTAGATCAGTTTAGGCACTAGTCTCTCTTTCAACCTCCTCAAAAATAAAAAATTATTCATCTATTTTGTGCTTTCCTAAATCTGAATTATGCTTCAAGAGACTATCATAAATCAGATTTATTACTATGTCTGAAATTCCTTTGAAGTAAACATCATAAATTACTTAGTTATTTCTAGGGATTCCTCTTTGTGCCTTAGGAGAGCTGGCCTAAGAGAGTGAAGGAGCTACTGTGGTTACAGTCGGTATCTCTTCTTATTACTCCCAGGGTCGCTCGTCTTCCAGGCTTTATCACTTCAAGTGAAAGTTTGAGAGGTAACACTTCCATACTTTAGTTTCTGAAAATCAAGTGTTTTGATGGATGTTTTTTGATGTTTTAAGTTTAAACTGTAATGTAAATTCTTCGAGTGCAAACTGCAAACCTGTTATCCTTAATTAAAGGAACAAGTTTGTCTATGTTATTGGCATATCTATTGTCTCCACATGTATTTGTTGATCAGTTTCTCTATTTCTAATTTACTGTTAATCTTTTTATTGCTCAAGTATATTTTCTCTACATTTTTGCATAGTCACTCTGAAGTGTCAGTGTTTTGATATTTCCTGTTCCAGGCGACCAAGACGTGGAAGGATTCAACCTTGTCCAAGATTATGCATTTGACTGAAGAAGCACAACTGAACAAACCAAAATTACAGAGATGGCTTGATGAGTTTGGAGAACGTTACAGCCAGGCTATTGTGGTGTTATCAGCTGTAGTGGCTCTTTTGGGTCCATTTGTATTCAAGTGGCCATTTATAGGTACTCCAGGTTAGTAAGAAACATATATGCCCCATAAAAGGAAGTGCTGCACAAATTTTGCATTTTTAAATGTATATCATTGCCTTGTACAAATTCTATGAAATTCGTGACATACAAATTAGGGTTCTGGATGCACATTCAAGTTATACCCAATAGATGACATCTTAAGCCATATCCTAATCTTTATAATCTTCATCAGCATCATCTTCATAGCTTAATCTATGGATATGGCTTTCGATATTTAGATGTCTCTTTATAAATTGCATCTTAATAGGATTTGTCACTCTATAGAAAGGATTAGATCCTCCGGTCTTGAATTTTCATCTTTGCAAGAACAAAATTGAGTTCATGTTATTAGAAAGATCCAAAGTCCATTCATGTTGTTTTTTGGGTAGCTGAGGTGACACTCACTGTCACCTCAGTAAGTGTCCCCTGCTCTTGACGGACTTTCACCGATGGAAGGATTCCCAGTATGAAGGAAATTGCTATAAATGATTGGATCAATGACTAGGTATCATGTGATTTCCAAGTTCCATTCAAAGGAGTGACTCAAATAAAGGCTCAATGCTTCAAGAGAAGCATAAATGCTCTCCAAGAAGGCCTACGAGGAGACCTAGAATTAGGGTTTATGATATCCAACAATGACAAGGAGACCTAATGTCAAGGTTCCAAAGATGATTAGGGCTACTCAAGAAGCTTTGAATGATGCTTGTATGCCTTTAAATATACTTTCGCTATCCTTGAGAAGCTTAGAGTGGGACCACATAAGACCTAGGGTTTTTGGTCAATCGTGGGAGGAGATCCTCCAGAGAGTACAATAGGTTGGACTAGGGAAGAAGAAGATCAAGATAGATGAATTTATTTTGAATTTTGATGGACAAATGACCTTGAAAGGCCACTAACCCAAAACGTTCAAGATCAACTTCAAAGTTTGAGCTAGGGTTTGAGTTTTCTCTCAAGCTAGCCGTGGGAATTACCTCGAAATTTGAGGGTCTCTAGAGAAGACAACAACGTGGTAATCTATCCAATTAATTTTTCAATTCCATCCCTCTAATGCAATTTGCACAAGGCCCTAGCTAGCCATCTAGGGTTAGGGTAGAAATTTAGAAGGAGGATGAAAACAAATGGTTTAGGGTTGATAATCAAGGATCTAGGACCAGTGCCTAGCTATTGGGAAGATTGGAGTCAAAATGATCAAGATTTGGGAACTTCGCTCTTCAAGGAGGCCCAAAGAAGCAACTTCACTCTCTATGGATGCAACTACACCACAACTTTGGACTTTTATACTTAGATGGAAATTGTTATGGAGTTTTGAAGATACATATGCAAATAATCCTCTAGGAACATTCATTCATTCTTTGTCTAATGAGTGACACATGCAAAAATCTCCAATAGTTTCAATGATTCCACTAATTCACATTAATTAGGGCTCATTATTTCACCATAAGAAAATAATTCCATGCATTAGATATCCATTTAAAACAGAAATATAGCATTACATTGCACTTACAAGACAAGGAAGAGTATATCCATCCAAAATTTTGCCAACAAGAAGCTTCAAGAGAGATAGCGAAATTCTTCCACACATCAAAATGCATTTCTTCTTCCAAATCATTCCACAACTGCAGGTTCGAATTCTTTAGCGAAAGATATCCCAAATCCAAGTGATAATGAGTTACAAATGAGGCTATATTTGTATTTATATGAGCCTCCACAAGTTTGATTTGGTCTAATTAGCCTAATTAAGCCCCTAAACATATTTTAATGTCCAAATAACAACTCTATTGGTGACAAGCCGACCAAATAGCTGAATAAGTGTAAAATAAGTCTTCTTGATGAAGCTGAAATGATAGAATAATGGTGCAGAGGGCCGTTGGAAAGCGAAGGTGAGTCCTCAATGTGTAATGATGAAGAGGAGGGCTCCCAAAATGATGTTCAAGGGGTTGGCCCCTTGATTTCTAAGCAAAACATCCTCCGGTGCTCCCAAGTGCCTCTGCGACACTGTCAATGGTCTCATGGGTCTCTAGCGGCTCAATGACAAGTCGATGCTCCGTTAGTGTGTGCTAGAAGATAACATAGGTCCTCCAATGTCTCTTCGGATGATATAGAACCTCATCTGGGCCTTGGATTAGCTTCCAAGTGTTAGGTGCAAATGTGTGGCCGGTTGGGCAACGTGCTCCAAGGGCATCATCATCTCTATAAGGCTGGGGCACAAAAAAACAATGTGTGGTGCTGAAGAAGCCCATGGCGTGGCAAATAATGCTCTGTTGTGGTGGATGCCTATGGCTCACAATGCTCACCCCACAAGTGCCATTACGACCCTCTGGAGGGATACCCACTTGCAATCTTGATAAGATCCAATGCGCCTCCTCACCTTCTAGTACAACAATCCACTAGTGTAATTGAGTAAATAAGCTTGCTAATCAAGGGCAAAATTGGACACTTCATAGTGGCATGCCCTTCCAAATGGGATTTAGAATGTACAAGTGTCACCAAGCTCAACAAGAGAGGTTAATAAAGGACCCTATTAGGTGGTTTCAACCTCGAAGGGAGTAATAGGCCCATGGTACATCCGTCAAATGGCAGGTGACATGTGAAATGATGCTGGAACAGAGAGGGGAACAACGAAGGTTCCAAGCCACATACCATGGTACAAGGGTAGCAATAATGACAGATGTTGAGATTTGTAGCTTGGGAGGCACTCCAAGCCTTGAGGATCGAGGGTTTGGAGGAAGGAGTTCCACAAGTGGTCTCGTGGGCTTGAAACCCAAGGTTGGGGTTTTGCACCCATCAATGTTTGGGCCAAAACCATGGAGCTTTTTGGACATGTGATGGATAGAGATGATAGAGGATGATGAGACGAATCCAACGCATCAAGAATCATCGAAATTTGTTGGAGGGAAACGTGGGAGTGGACCAAGTGTGGACAATGGATTGGGCATTTATGGTATATGTTGGAGGGCAGCGTGGTACTGCCCAAGTTGGAGCCTGGTGTGCACCATCTTCATAGACTTAGGTCGCTGCTAGAGTGGCAGAACAGGAGCTCAAGGGTTTGATCAGCCAAGAGTAGTTTGAATAGCCCTAGACTTGTCGTGTGGAGGACATCTACAACAGAAGATGGGCAGTCCTCCTACCCATTTTCATTGTGGGAGATGGACGTCTTGTAGTGATAGGTGGCATCCCTCCTTGCCCTATGTTAGTCTTCATTGGAGCAACGCAGGAAGACTATAGTGGGCAGTTGTGAGTTGTTCACAAATGGAGTTGTGAACAACTCGACAAGAGTCTCAATGTGTTGCGCCCTTGATGGACTAAGACACAACTAGTGAGCAGATTAGATAGCCGAGGTTCAGTGGCTAGATGGACTTGATAGAGGCAGTGCTGCAGATCGGGAGCTGAAGGATCGCGTAGGTACAATGTACGATTGAGAGGCACTGAGAGAGTGCTCCACAGAGTATCTTGTTGAGGGTAGATTCGTTGTCGATGGATTGACACCAAGCACTAGTTTTGTATTCTTGTACTTGTGGATATTTGAGGGCCATTATCCCTGGTAGGGGAGCCCTAGACTATTGTATTATTAAGTTGAATTACTATAACGAAATTGGGTTATTGTACAAAATTGTGTAAAAAATTGTGTACCTTATGTGCACTAGTAGATTTACTGATGTTTAATTCCGCTGTGCACAATAGCTTCGTTGTGATTCTTGGTTTGGTAGCGTCAGTGATTTAAGATTCTATCATAGACACCAATATCGTGTAAAATTCTACGTGGTATATCGTATCAGAGCACGTGTGAGCTACTTTAAGGGACAATGAATCAAAGTGTGCACAGTGAAGAAACTCAGCGGGAGTTGTGGGTGTCTAGATCATGGAGCAGAGGGTTTAGCCGAAGACATGGAGATGTCCTCTTGACTGGCTTGGCAGCAAAATTGGTTGGGAGTTTTGGTGGATTGGTGGATTGCAAGACTGAGCCAATGGAGATCTTGTAGGCTCAGAGGCAATCTAGTCTCAGAGGGAGCAACCCTATGGAGGTTTGGGATCTTCAGGTTCAAATGTGATGAGGCAGAGACACTACTGAGATTACAGGGTTCATTCTACAGAGTATGCTGATATGATGGACACCAGATGGGCTAGTGTCGCCAATGATGATATTGATGGAGATTTCCTTGTATTGGAAGTACCTCCCTCGCCAAGAGGGAGTGTTGAGATTTGTAGCTTGGGAGGTACTCCAAGCCTTGAGGATTGAGGGTTTGGAGGAAGGAGTACCACAAGTGGCCTTGTGGGTTTTGCACCCATCGATGTTTGGGCGAAAACCATGGAGCTTTTTGGACATGTTATGGATAAAGATGATAGAGGTTGACGAGATGAATCGAACGCATTGAGAATCATCGAAATCTGAGTTGTCTAAAGAGAGATTAATTTTTGAAGTTGCTAGTGGGTTTTGTTGAAGTTGCTAGTGGGTTTTTGAACATTTGTACAAGCCCACCTTGCATAATCGTTGGAGCCCTTGGCAAGGCTATATATTAAGGTCATATGGAGGTCATTTAGACACATCCAATGTGCAATCCACATCAAAGAAGAGCTTTGAAATAGGGTAGTGAAGGAGGTAGCTAGGACACAAGTGTTGGAGCACGAGTTTTGAGGGAGGACACTTGTGTTGAAGGTGTGGTTTTTTGAGCAGCAGAGCCGCAACTCTGAGACACCTTGCATGCAAGAAAGGAGGATGGTTTTAGGGCTGTTCATCTCTTGATGAAGTGCCAGTTTCCTTGCAGGTATAGTCGCAGTCAAAAGATATGTTTTGTGCATGTTTTCTGTGTAGGTTATTTCTGTTCATGAGGCCACAATGAGATGTTGCTACTACTATGTGGGGGCAACATTTGAGAGGGTCGAGAGGCCTAGAGGAGCCTCCTAACCCAACCACAACTATCTCAATGGACAACACAGTTGGACAAAGCCTTTCTCCATGTGTTAGGGTTGTTTCATCAGTACCGGTGTGGGTAGATTTGTGGTGTTTGATTTGAGTGTCTAGTGGAGATGTCCAAGGCCTACAACAACATCTTGGATGCCTAGGAAACAACAAAAGAAGGAAGCGAGCAGATTGGAGAAGGATACACAGTGTTTTAGGGCAGTGGTTTAGGGTTGGTGTGTGCCCCAACCAGTCTAGTGTATGCACAAAAATCGAGGTCAAGAAGGCAACAATATGGAGTTGTAGATGTCACCTTGTTGATGGATGGATGCTAGTGGATGAGTGTCCTAGGATAGGACAATTGGTGAAGTCTGTTGGAAACCAAGAGGAGAGGGGTTTCCTAGATGGTTAAATGCCCTAACTAAGAGCAGATGCTACAACAAGGTTTGGTCTCTCGTGGTTTGTTGGAGGGTAGCGTAAGATTGGACTAAGTGTGGACAACGGATTGGGCATTTATGGTATGTTGGAGGGCATCGTGATAGTGCCCAAGTTGGAGCGTGGTGTGCACCATCTTCATAGACTTAGGTGGTTGCTAGAGTGGCAGAAGATGAGCTAAAGGGTTTAATTAGCCAGGAGCAGTTTGAGTAGCCCTAGACTTGTCGTGTGGAGAAGGACATCTGCAACAGAAGATGGGCAGTCCTCCTAGCCCATGTTCATTTTCGGAGATGAACATCTTACATAGGTGACAACCCTGCATGCCCTATGTTAGTCTTCATTGGAGCAACTCAAGAAGACTATAGCGGGCTGAAGTCCCTGAGTAGCTGAGGAGCAACAATGGGTAGTTGTGAGTTATTCACAAACAGAGTTGTGAACAACTTGACAGGAGTCTCGATGTGTTGCGCCCTTGATGGACTAAAGCATAACTAGTGAGCAGATTAGATAGTTGAGGTTCATTGGCCAAATGGACTTGATAGAGGCAGTGCTGCAGATCGAGAGTCGAAGGATCGGGCAGGTACATGGTACGACTGAGAGGAGCTGAGAGAGCACGCCACAACTAGATGGTTAGAGTATCTTGTTGAGGGTAGATTGGTTGTCGATGGACTGACACCAAGCACCAATTTTGTATTCTTGTACTTGTGGATATTTGAGGGCCATTATCTTTAGTATGGGAGCCTTATACTGTTGTATTATTCAGTTGGATTGATATAATGAAGTTGGGTTATTGTATAAAATTGTGTAAAAAATTGTGTATATTTTGTGCACTAGTAGATTTATTGCTGTTTATATTCCGCTGTACAAAGTAGCTTCGTTGTGATTCTTGGTTTGGTAGTGTCAATGATTTAAGATTCTGTCTTAGACACCAGGATTGTGGAAAAATCAACAGGGGAAGCCCACACATTGGGTGTAGGGATGTAGGAGGGAGAAATCGTGGTACATGAGTTACCCCGCCCTTTGTTTTTTCACCCTTCTTCATATGCCTTTTGCCTTATATTGATTTTTCTTTCTTTTAACTGCTCGAGGTTCTAGGGGATGAGAGCATGATGTGTATGATAAAACAATGATTATCCCCTTAAGGTTGGGCATTTTATTGCCCACTAGGGGTTGGGACAATCATGGGTTGGTTGATGATGTAAGGGGGCATTCATAGGGGCCCTAGGAACTAGGGTGATGGCCATAATAATAAGGGGTAGAGCTCATGTTTGGCTTTTTCCCACATGCTAAATTTTCACGTCTCGACCATCTTTTGTATTTTGTGGTACATTTCCTGTTGTAAGTGGTGGCCAAATTATGCTTTTAGCTTTATTTTTAGCTACATCAACCTCCAAGGCATCGTTCTAGGTTTGACCCAAAGTGTGGATAAGGGGAGGGGGAGGCTAACTCATTGTTGACCAAATGGACGAATGTGGACCCAGACGCGAAAAGTGTGAAAAGGGGTTGTAATGAGCGGAGGGGAATGAGGTGTATGGTGTCGGGGAGCGGGACCACACAACCAAAATCAGGGTTTCCCATGTAATGCCACTCCTAAAGCTAGTAGCCAATAGAGGAGATCCTACGGGACTAGGATAAGAGAATAACCACCAAGTTGGGAGAAGGGAACAAGAATACAATCCATGCCCATTCTTTCCACCGAAGCCCCCCACTAATCCATGCCTAGAGGTGTCCAAAAACAACAAGCTTAAACACCCAATTACATAATGGAAACTCATACCTTCAAGGTTGGGAGGCCCACCTTCAAACATATGATCATAACAAATGGGCGAGGGCACATAATGGTTGGCTTAGGTGGCACACCGAGCTATCTAGTGGCTGCAAGGGGCTACTGGTTGAAAGACAAATCTAGGAGAAAATTTCTCCTATAGGGGTCACCCATTGGCGGCAGGTAACATGCACCACATGAATACTATAAAAGGACATTCGATCTCCTGATTTCAATATTCACTTACACATTCAAAAGAGCACATTTGTGAAGTGTTATTCATCAGGGGTAGCCACATCCATCAAGGAGTCAAGGAGGAAAGTTTTCTATCTAACAAGAAGAGAAGTTTTAGGGTTGGTTTGTGCCCTAAACTCAGTTGCATACCTGTCCTAGAGAAGGGGCGAGATTGTGGAGTTTTTGGTTGCAAAATAGGCCGTGATAAGATCAAGTTTTGGTTGAGATCCACAACAAGGAAAAGCTGCTTAGGGCAGTGGATTACGACTGCAGGAAGAGGCTAAGGAAGGCATGTAACATGCCATAAGAAGAGCTCGAGGAAGGCTTGTAGCAGGCCACATGATTAGGCCGAGGAAAGCCTGTAACAGGCCGCAATTAAAGGGCCTTAGGGAGGTTGCACCTGGTTGTAAGAGTGTCCAAATAGGAATCAAAGATTAAGGGCTTGGACATAGCTGGTTAGTGGTGTTGATTTTTCAAGTGCAATAGATACAAGCACAAATTTATGAAAAGTGATAATTACTTCCAATGATCTAGATATTCTCCTAGCACTTTCAGTTTATCATTAAGCAATTACACTTCAGAAATTCAACCATAAAAGTGTAGGACAATAGAGATCACATTGCACAAAGACAACACAAGATTTACCTTGGGGAAACCCACTTGGGGGAAAAACCCAACAACCTTTTCCTTCGAGAAATTCTTCAGTTCAACAAGAGATGCACCTAATTCTTCTAGTCAAATATGATGGTCAAGTTGACCAACAATACAATGTTCAAACCTTGTCAAACAACCCTCTTGTCATGTATCCATTCTACCCAACAAACTTGACCCTGCTTGATCTACCTAGGTCGAAATTTGCCTTCCCAGAAATTTCCCAACAACTCGGCCTTGTTGCCTAGAATATGCTACCCAAAAAGTTTGGACTTGCTGCCTAGAAGGTTTACACGTGCAAAGTTGTGAGAGGAGGGAGAACCACACGCGGGAAGCCAAAGAGAGATAGAAATGTGCTTGAGATGTCTTCATCCTTTTGCTTCTTCTCCTTCGCGTGGATGACCAAAAGATATATTTTCTTGTGTGGGTTCTAATTGTGCTTTATGGAGGAGGATGAGTGGAGTATATATAGTGTTTTGGCTGGCCGAATGGGTGTCTCTTTGCCTGGGGCCGACTTGACAAGTTCGGAGCCAAAAATTCATAATTCTCTTTTGAAACTGACATGAAAAACATGTCTAATATTATTCTTTCGATAATGACATAAAGAACATGTCTTACTTTTTTCATTATGTATTTTACAAGGGCTAAAATATTAATTATGAAGACCGACCATAGCTACAAATTTCAACACTCCCTCTTATCTAGGGAGTTATTCAAAATGATTATCCAAATGTTCTCTTGTTTACGAATTTGTCTAAGAAAATGTTATAGCAATTCATCATCGACATCAACTTCATCCAATTACCATGACCTTGGTCAGCAACTATTACCCATGGTAAATCAACAACATCAACTAGTCACCATAAATATCGTCAGTTTTTCTGACCATAATTTTGGTTGATATCTCTGACACATGGTTATTAGCATCAACTAGTCCCCATCATTTTGGTTGGCACCTTGGACCCATGGTGTATAGACTAGTCGTGGTTTACCATCATCCTAGTCAATCTCTCTGATCCATGGTGATACCCCAAAGGCCTCACTCTAGGCCTGATGGTAGATGTGCTCACTCAACTTGTTTGGAGAGTTTGAGCCTGGTGCTGAAAGGCACCTACTCAACTGAGTAATCTTGGGCCTCTAGGACCATTCTTCCTAATCCTGGTCAACATCTTTGACCCAACAAGAATGTTTGTCCTGTGCTAGACTATTCTCCCTATTCCTGGTCAGCCTGGCCCAGGGAGAATAACTATACCTGATGCTGTCATATCAATACTCCAGACCGTTCTCCCTAATCCTGGTCAACATGACCTAGGCAGAATGCTTGTCCCTGATGCTATCACATCAACACTCCCTCTCATTGAGAGAGGCATTCTCAATAAGTCCAAGCGTGTCCGTGAAGTGTACAAACTTCACTCTGGACAGAGGTTTTGTAAAAATACTAGCTATCTGCTCATCAATAGATATGTACTGGAGCTTCACTGCCCCTTCTGTACCATGTCATGAATGAAGTGGTATTTGATCTCGATGTGCTTCTACCAGTCGTGGAAATTGGATTTTCTGAAAGCTTCACACAACTTTGATTGTCACAATATAGCACAGTCGATTCCAGCACCTGATGAAAAAAAGTCCTGCAAGTAGCTTCTAAAGCCACACTGCTTCACAACTCGCTAAACTAGCTGCAATATACTTTGCCTCGGTAGTTCTGAGTGCAACAAATGTTTTCTTCCTGGTCATCCAAGAAATTTTAGCAGAGCCTTAACTGAAGCAACCTTCGGATGTACTCTTTTTGTCTTTACACTCCCTTCCCAATCAAAATCTGTATGTCCCTGCAGCTGTATATCACCGTTTGATACATATCTCAAACCATAATTAACTGTACCACGTAGATATCTAAATACATGCTTTGCTGCAATCTAATGATCTGTCTTGGTTCCACTTGGAACTGGCTCAAAGTGTTCATTGCAAAGTAAATGTTTGGCCTGGTATTAACCAAATACATCATGGAGCCAATCAACTTTCAGTACATGGATGGATCTACCAAATGTAACTTAGAGTATCTCAACTTCCTCAGATTAGTCACCATGGGAGTTGCCATAGATTTACAGTCCATCATTCCAAACTTTTGAAGGATCTTGATAATATATCTCCCTTGACCAAGGAAGATTTCACCAGGATTCTGCCATACTTCCAGTCCCAAATAGTAGTGCATCAAGCGAAGATCCTTCATATCAAATTTAGAGGCCAATTCCCTCTTACACTAAATAATGAGATGCTCTGCACCTGACAGAAATAAGTCATCAACATATAACAATAAAATCACAGGTTCATTTTACTTAACCTTGATATATAGATTTGGATCAACATCACTTTTGCATTAGAGAACTTTTGAGGTCTAAAATGGGTCTCCTAAGAAAAATGTACAACCAAAAGAAACTTTCTAAGAACCAATAAGATTCAAGATGATGATGTCAACCATGGGAAGGAGGTAAATACAACTTTACCAGATGAACTGGAAGGAGGTAAATACTCCCCAAGGGTTTTACCAACAAAACTGGAAGGAAGCTAATGCTCCTTAAGACCTGAAGAGTTTCACAGATACAAGTCTATGGGAGTCTTCAGTCTCCCATACAGCCAACAAGTCAACCAATCACTGCTGCTCCAAAACAACTGTAGCTTCACAACTGTTTGCTGCCACTGCTCCAACTATCCACTGTCACTCCTGCTGCTACTTCATTTGACCACTGTCACTCCTATTACTGCCACTGTTCACTGCTGCAACCACTGCAACTGTTGCCACTCACTCCTGCTGCTACTTTTTAAGATCACTGTCACTCCTGCTCCAGCTGTTCACAATACTCTGATCAAGGACACAAGTTACACTACTGTATATCTCACTGTCATAGGGTTACTGCCATACTTCACAGACCATCACTGTCATACATTGTAGTCACACATCATAGGTATGAGGACATTCTGCAACACATCTGTCATCACAAATCACGCATCAAGGATACTTTCATCAAGATTACTACTGTTAGCAGGGACACAATCAAAGTATTTGTCTTGCTGTCAGACAAATCACTATCAGTTTCACATTGTCTATCATACTACCACTTTCCAACACTGTCAAATATCATAATTACTAGTTCATGCAGTCACAAATAACAATACATAAAGGTCACTGTCACAATCAAAGATTACTGCCAGGTTCACTCTTACTATCATTGACACTGTCATCCTGTGGAGTGTAATCACCAAGTTCACTACCACATTATAAGGGCACGCCATATAACACTGACATATTATTGTATCGTACATCCTAGATACACTGTTGTATATCAATGTGTAACTGTCATATAACAAGGGTCACTGTTATGCAAGATTTCTGTCATATCAAAGGTCATAGTCATGTTAAGGACACTGCTACAAATCAGAGAATGTCATCGCTGTCAAGGAGGGATTGTCAAAGGGATACAGTCACACTCATCCTGTTCATACACTACTCTACGTCTTTCTCCGCGCAAGGATCAATTAACAACATTCAAACACTTAGTCAATGTACAACTACTATAGTCATGCTCTTGTATAGCTTTAATACTTGTCAACTTTTAATCACTTGAGTAATACTTCTGTCCTCTGCAACCGTGTCTCAACATGCCATACGATACTCTGGCATACTACAGTCTGATCCATTCTGCCTATTCAACGTTTCTGCTCACAATGGGATCCAATCTTAGCACATCAATCATTCCTTCAGGACTTCAGTAGGATAAACAATGTATGTAACAGGAAACTTCTTCAAATCTACATCCACTAATAAGGAAGCCAATTTGCTCACAAACGGAAGTCAAACCAAATTCTGAATTAAGAATTGTGCTCAACCTTGGTAGCATCCTAGTCACTCAATCTTCATTTTGGTGATGACTTTGACATAGTTAGTCCTGTAAATGACTGTTGAAACTACTAAAGCTTCGACTTGCTTAGAGCTGTAGTCACATGTATGAATGTATATACTTTAATGTTTAGTCTTCAATGAGTACACAATTGTACTGGATCGAAAAAGCTTCAGAACACTGTCTCAGAACTGCATTAAGTGTCTTACTTATCAAGCCGAAACACTGCAATAATATCTATCCTCACTCAATAATGATGTATAGGTTGAATAACTCTGCAAGATTTTGTAACAGAACTTCAAATCTTACAGATCGAAGGTTCAAAAATAGAAGTCACTGTTTCATGTTGCTCCCTCCTTTCTCCGGTCTCCCACAGATAGTTGATTGAGCCGCAGATTGAAGCTTCTAGACCTTTGCCCTAGATGTGTAGCAAACTTCAAATTATGTCCATAATTCTTAGCAGGTTCTTGGTTTGTCTCTGTTGCAGACATGATAGAGCAAAAATGGTGAAGTACAGTTGCAGGGATACACAGATTACAATTGGGCAGGAAGAGTCGAAGACAAAGATAGCACATCAGGGTGTTGCTTCAGTTTGGGTTCTGCTATGATATCTTGGATTAGCAGAAAGCAAACAGCTGTCACACCCAGCATTGCCGAGGCTGAGTATATTGCAACTAGTTTGGGGAGTTGTGAAGCAGTGTGGCTTTGGAAGCTGCTCGCACGATTGTTTGATCAGGTGCTGGGGATGACCATGATACATTGTGAGAATCAGAGCTATGTGGAGCTTTTGGAAAATACAGTTTTCCATGATAGGTTGAAGCACATTGAGATCAAGTACCACTACATCCGAGACATGGTACAAAAGGAAGCAATGAGGCTCCAATACATTTCTATGGACGAGCAGGTTGCTGACATTCTCATAAAGCCTTTGTCCTAGAATGAAGTTTGTATACTTCAGGGACAAGCTTGGAGTGGTTGAGAATGCCTCCCTTGTTGAGAGGGAGTGTTGATGTTGCAGCATCAGGGTAGACATCCTTTCTAGGTCAAGGGTATTGACCAGGTGTCATGTAATGTGGCTAGGGAGAATGGCCCAAATAGCGTCGGGGCTCAATGTGCTCCCCGGTTAGAAGGAAAAGGGTATTTGGCTTGTGGGTGGCTAGATCCTTTGCATGTTGTCGATGCAAGTTGCTTTCGACGTGGTTCTGGAATGGAACATGAAGTGGATGGATACATTAACATAGCAAGCCCATTCAATCTTTTCTTGGGATGGAGAAATTTTTCGGATAAGTGGACATCTGTGTAAGTCAAAGTGAATACCTCCCTAGTTTAGAGGGAGTGTTGATTTTTGGGTAGCCGTTGTTGAAAAGTGGAACTAGGTCGGTCTTCATATTGACTATGTAATTATGTATTTATGTAATGAAAAAGACAAGATTATAATATATATAATTTTGATATGCTTGACACATGGGTTTCATGAGCAAGGTTTTAGGTCAAAGGACTTCTTCTTGATGTCCTCTAGGGACATGTCTTCTGGTCATAAATTGTATTAATTAAGTGTCATGTTTATGAAGTGTCAAAGTCAAAATTGTATGCCTCTAGACTGTCACATAAACCTTGAAGGCTGCACCCAGAAGATGATCAGAACATCATTGGAAAAATCCCTCAAGTAAACCTCCTTAATGCTGGAAGACCCTCTCTACAAGTCGGCCTATAAATTATTGTTCATGTCGGCCCCTATACAGACGGAAACAACTATATATACCCTAGTCATACTGTGCAGAAAAACAGAGACTCTATCTCGCATTTTTCTGTGTTTAGGGACAAGTATTGCGGATCTGTCTGTGGTTTTCACTGTGATAAAAAGTGAAGATTTAAGGCAAGGAAATGCTTCGGATTTCAGGGATGGAACAAGTCTGAAATACATATATTCGGATAAGGTATATAATATGTATGTGGTATAGATATATGTGGATACTTCTGAGTTAGCATGCAGACCTTTGGACAACATCTAACGGAGACTTAAGACTGGTAAAAAGAGCATATATATACTTGATGATATCATAATAAAGTAGCGGAGCGCTAGGGTTCGCGGCGATGGCTTCTAGGTTTTCTGCATCAACTCCCTTTGACGCCGACCTGTTTCTTCTGCTCTCATCCGGCCCTGCGGCTACTTTCACCCCAACGACTTCGCTCCCACGAAAGCTCTCCTTGCAGATCCGATATTGGCTTATCGGCTTTCAATCAGGTTCACGCGGCAACGCCAAGTCTTCGACCATCTTGGCCACTGACTTACAAGCTCTGTGCAGGATTTTGCAAGAAGGGACTCTTCGGATCACTGACTCCCTGCTTTCGTTACGTGGCGCGGTGGCTCAGCTGAGCTACCTGGCCGCCTCTTTACTTGACCGTCGGCACTGTGCCCTCCATAGTTTATTTTGCAAGATTCTTCCCGATGTTGGCCCCCGCCGCGACATCCAAAGGCAGGGTTTATACGGCTTGGGTCAAGAGTTGGTTCTGCAGCCCTACGGATCCTCTGGAATAGATCCAACCCTCTCCAATAACAGCTTGGATCCTCATCAAATCCAATCCAACTTTTTCCAAATACAGGTCTCTCTTCCAACGGGCAAAACCTTGCTCCTTTGGGTACAGTCTTCTTTTACGGGGCTTCTCCTCTCTAAGGCCCTCGAACAGAAACTGAGGATCCCTTCCTCTTGGTTCAGGCTCCTTTATGCTGGTAAGCAACTTGTTGATAATCTACCTCTATCTTTTTAC
The DNA here is from genome assembly GCA_034641835.2 of Pinus albicaulis. Lineage (NCBI taxonomy): Eukaryota > Viridiplantae > Streptophyta > Pinopsida > Pinales > Pinaceae > Pinus > Pinus albicaulis. The sequence goes on along the minus strand of CM076582.1, from coordinate 313,091,393 downwards.
AATATAGAAAGGAATGCCACAGTGATTCTGTCTTATCGACTAAGAGGAGGCGCATCCGGGCAATCCTCTGTTCCCAAGGGCTTTTCCTACAAGGAGGTTGTCAAGGCTAGCACTTCTTCTCCCTCTACGCATACGCCGGAGGCTCCCAAGCCTTTCCTGGTAGATAAATTGGAAGAAGTTCCTTTAGTAGAAATAACCCACGCAGATTTGGCTGGGGTGCGCCAGTTCTATGAGGAAAATGCCCTCATCTGCAGATTTAATGGTCTCTGGCTGCGATCAGAAGATCTCTACAACTGGGTTCACTCCACTTGGACCAAGCACTGCAAGATCTGTGCTCCAAGGGTTTTTTCATTGTCATTCTAGCTGATAGCAAGGATTATCAAACTGCCCTCATAGGTGGTCCTTGGTTCTGGGGTAAGGCGGGGCTTTTCTTAACCCCCTGGTTTCCAGACTTCGATCCCTCCACGCCAGTCATTACCAAACTCCCGATCTGGGTTTGGCTTCCCAACCTGCCTGCTCACCTTTGGCATTGTGCGGTCTTCGAAGCTATTGGGAATACTCTAGGGTGTTTCCTTGCCACAGATCCGTCAAGAGGTCTGAAGGGTATCTACACCTACGACAGAATATGTGCAGAAATTGATATCAGCAAAGGACTTCCGGACCATATCATTCTCAAAGTTGGGGATTTATGTTGGCCTTAGCCTCTTGACTATGAGAACACAACTTTTCGTTGCCGGCATTGTAATCAGACCGAGCATCTCCAGAACTCATGTGCCCAGTTTCTAGCCAGTCAGAAATCTGGTAAACGCAAACCAAAAAATAAAAGTTGGAAACCTTTTGACCCCCCCTCCCCTTGGAGGATTTTGACTCCAGCAGCTTAGAAGAAGAAGGAAGTGATTCAAATGAAGAGATTGCAGCTCAACAACAACCTTCTCCCTCCAATGTCCCTAAGAGGCCCCCTGTATCCTCGGCTGTCCAGAAACGCCTGCACATCTCCAGTTCCTCCGATTCGGACAAAGATGCTCCTCCTGGGAGCCATAGTGATCTGCAAGTGGTATCCATTCCCCCAGGCCTCGATGGCTGGGTCAAAGTGGTCAACAAGAAAGGGAAGAAATTTCGCATTGCGCACTCAGCCCCTTCTGGTTAGGCTTTTAGTCTTTCCTCCTGGTTAATCTTGTTTCTCTTTTTTTGCTTCGTTTAGCCTGTTCTGCTATTGCTGCGAGCCCACGGGCAGTTTGTATGTCTCCGTTTGTCTATGTTGGCTGGCTGCCTTCAGCTATCAGCGGCTCTTCTTGCTGTATAGCTCGGCTTTGTTTCATCAAGTCTGTCTAAGTTGGTTACTCTTGTTATGTCTGGGGATCACGGCTGTCCAGTGATCTTCTACCAGCATAACCCTTTGTAATTTATGTACTTTTGATGCTTTTAATACAACTGTTGACTTACAAAAAAAAAAGATATCATAATAAAGTGCAGCAGAACAGAAGTGCCACGGTTGACCGAAATTGGAGTGCGGACTATCCATTTGAAGCAGTGTGGATAAATTTGAAGTCACTACAACATGACAATGTTAAGGGCAGTGTTTGCGTTTTGAAGTGCGAATTTGTTCAAGAATTAAAGTGCAGATTATCTCTGTAATTGCAGTGCGGATTAAAAGAAGTGTAGTGAGTACGGAAGTTCAGTGAATGCAGAAGTGCAGTGAGTACGGAAGTGCAGATCAGTGTAGATTCGAGTAGAAGAGAAGGGTCAGTGTTGAAGGCAAGCAAAGAAATAAAGACAAGGTCTTGGAGGCATTCATAGGTCAAGGGTCTAAGTTTGAGTCATGGTACTTGTCATTTGAAGATCTATAAGAAGAATTTATCGTGGGTTTTTTCTCTCCAAGAGGGAGAGGTTTTGCCCTGGCTCTAGGAGCCTAATTTGTGTGTCTTGTGTATTTTGATAATTGACTTGATGAAAGATTAACTAAGCTAAAGAAGAAAAGACATAAATAATCCAAGTAAGCTCACAAGTAATTATCAAGAAGAGAATTTTGTATTAATCACCAGCCCTCCAAATTCTCAACATGGTATTAGAGCTAAGGTGCTAAAGACAAAGGGCTATTGGACAAGAAGACTCTCAAGGATCAAAATTCAGTTTTCTAGAAAGCATCAAAGCAAAGGTCAAAATCTACATTAAGAAAGTCAAGTCAGTTTGTAAGAAAAATCCTCAAGCCATCTCAAAGAAGATTTTCAACCTTAATTCAAAGAATCCACACATCAAGGAGGTAATCTTTGACATCAAAGATTCTTGATATTGAAGACATTGTTGGAAGTCAAATCATTAAGCACCAATCAACTCTATTGAAGACATCTTCATTTTGAAGTAATCCTTAATCATTAAGGATACAAGGTCACCTACTTTGAAATCAATCGAAGAGGGAGTTCCTGCCATCATCTTCATCATTATCAACAAGGAAGTTGATAGAAGAAGCTCCTAACTTCGTCGTCATCATCAAGGAAGCTGCAAGCCACTCTACTCAAGTAAGTATCGATGACCTTACTTAAATCTATCAAGATAACTTATTGTAAAGAAAGCAACAAGCTAGTTGGGTCATCAAACTTTAGTGCATGGAAGAAGAGGACAGATTTGAATTTAATTGACGACGAATTTATGGACTACATCGATGGATCAACAATTCAACCACCAAAAGAAGATGCTCCAGCTCATGCCAAGTACATGAAGGAGAAATCAGAGCCCAAAGGATTCTTACAGAATCCATAAAAGACTCTCTCATCTCCGATGTATCAAATCTAGAATCATCAAAAAGAATATATGAGAAATTGGTGGATCTATTCTCTGTGAGTATTGCAGGAGAAGCAATCTCTCTGAGATCATCTGCAAGAACTGGGAGAAGTAATGTCTGACACTGAGATGACTACAATGGTGCTGAATGCTCTGCCAGAAGAATGGGGAAACTTCACTTCAGGTTTATACGTGGAGAAAGAAACCACACCATTCCACGATTTAGGGTCTCTATGTAAAATAGAGGAAACAAGATTGAAAGCCAAAGGTGTTACAAGATCAAGTGAAGGGAATCAAGCCTTTGCAGCCATGTAGAAAGGAAGATTTGGTAAGTTTGGTCCTCACAATAGTATGGACAAAGCACAATAATTTGGCTGCGATGAACTTGGGCATTACAAAAGAGATTGTCCTAAATCTGAAAAGGACTAGAGAAACAGGGAAGAAGCCCATATCTCAGAAATGAGAGAAGAACCTGATGCAAAGAAATCCAAGAAAGAATAAGCGAGGTATCTCCACTATGATTGAGATCATCTTCTCCTTTAAGTGGTTTTTGTTGGTTGTATGATAGGAAGCAATGTAGCATCCTGATCAAAGCATGGTAGGAGTTCTTGGTAAAACAACTCCTGGAAAACCTCTCTGATAACAATATTGATGGAAGGCAGTCATCAAGATCAAGGGTCATCATGAAAAACATAATTCTGGGATGTGATGACATATTGATGGAGCAGGCCAAGGGAATGAAGCTCTTCATTCTAGTAAAACTGCTGAAGGATGACTTAAATGAAAACGGTATGAGGTAAGTATATATTTATATGCTGACAATGGATGCTGTGAAGTCATGTCATATAGTTGCAGGTAATAGACTTCTATATTTAGAAGTATGATCTATGAAGGAGGATCTCTCGATGCACTAACAAATGAAATCAACATAACATATATCCTCATGGAATATGGGGTGGCTGTATATGAACGAGGAACTGGAAAATGTGTAAGTTCCTGGGAATGAAGAATGTGCAAAAAGGAAGAGATCATGAAATGCAACCATCTCAAGAGGCAGTTATCATCTGGAAGCTAAGAAGATGTGACTAGGAGATCTCCTGGGAGGATATGTAGACTCTGATAGAAGTCTGGTAGAGAAGAAGATCCTTGACAAAACATATCATTAGGAGATGTGTCAATCTAAATAAAGGATGTTGATGCCTACAGGAAGATGTCATGGTGAAAGATCATCACTAAGGTAACTTTTGTTTTTAAAAGTTCATATGTATATGTTTATCTGGATGAATTTGTGTAGGGCTGCTAATCATGAGAAATGATGTATGATCCTTAGAGATGATTCGAAGGAAAGCAACATGGCATAACGATGGATCATATGAGAAAGACTGATGAATCACTTTTTGATATTGGACATGACTCGTGACTGAAAGTGATGGATGATCTGTGTCCTATGAAGCCAAAAGTTGAAGATTCCTCAATATCGAAATCCATGACATCGAGGGGAGGAATTCTTCATGACTAGCTAGATTGCTGTTGCAGGGTCCTGATTGAGAGGGAGTCTGGTGGTAAGTTTCTTACTTGGAAGAAACTTGAAGTATGTCCTTCCTGAGTTGACATATGTGATTCTCTAATACATGTGTCATGCACTAGACCAGGACTAACAACCGTAAGTCTTAGTGAAGGCCATGTGGAGAGAATGGATAGACACATCATTCTGGTCTTCACCTGGAAGATAGAATGAAGGATTGGGTAATCATCTGGCATTCGATACTCTTTGAGAATGAGATAGGGCATTCAAGATAAGAGTAGTCAAGGACCGATATTCTTTGAGGGCTGGCTACCCAAGAGAAGAATAGTCCAAGAAGGTCATAATTTGGGAACACCTGGGTGGAGTATGTACCTTGGAGAGACAATGACTATGGTGTCTATAAGTCATATGTCTCGCCAGCATTGTAGCCCATTGTCTCTTTGAGAGTTGGGGCTGTTAGTCAAGGCCTTGCACTAGGACAATGCTGGTTGATACGATGCTATACAAATGCGATTACCAATCCGATTCTTCTTATGAGATTCTTCGGTTTGAAAGTGACCATGTGCCTGTATGAATACCTCCCTAGTTAAGAGGGAGTGTTGAAAAGTGTAACTAGGTTGGTCTTCATATTGGCTATGTAATTATGTATTTATGTAAAGAAGAAGACAAGATTATAATATATATATTTTTGATATGCTTGACTCATGGGTTTCATGAGCAAGGTTTTAGGTTAAAGGAATTCTTCTTGATGTCCTCTAGGGATATGTCTTCTGGTCATAAATTGTATTAATTAAGTGTCATATTTATGAAGTGTCAAAGTCAAAATTGTATGCCTCTAGACTGTCACATAAACCTTGAAGGCTGCACCCGGAAGATGATCAGAACAGCGTTAGAAAAATTCCTCAAGTAAACCTCCTTAACGCTGGAAGACCCTCTCTACAAGTCGACCTATAAACTAGTGTTCATGTTGGCCCCTATATATTTGAACAGGTCGGCTAAAATACAGATGGAAACAACTATATATATACCCTAGTCATACTGCGCAGAAAAACAAAGACCCTAGCTCGCATTTTTCTGTGTTTAAGGACAAGTATTACGGATCTGTCTGCAGTTTTCACTGTGATAAAAAGTGCAGATTTAAGGCAAGGAAAGACTGCAGATTTCAGGGATGGAACAAGTCTGAAATACATATATTCGGATAAGGTATATAATATGTATGTGGTATAGATGTATCCACATAGATATATGTGGATACATCTGAGTTAGCATGTGGACCTTTGGACAACATCTAATGGAGACTTAAGACTGGTAAAAAGAAGCATATATATACTTGATGATACCATAATAAAGTGCAGCGGAACATGAGTGCCACGGTTGACTGAAATTGGAGTGTGGACTGTCCATTTGAAGCAGTGCGGATAAATTTGAAGTCACTACAACATGACAATGTTAAGGGCAGTGTTTGCGTATTGAAGTGCGAATCTATGTAAGAATTAAAGTGCGGATTATATCTGTAGTTCCAATGCGGATTAAAAGAAGTGTAGTGAGTACGGAAGTGCAGTGATTGCAGAAGTGCAGATCAGTGAGAAGAGAAGGGTCAGTGTTGAAGGCAAGCAAAGAAGTAAATACAATGTCTTGGAGGCATTCATAGGTCAAGGGTGTAAGTCTGGGTCATGATACTTGTTATTTGAAGATCTATAAGAAGAATTTCTCGTGGGTTTTCCTCTCCATCATTGGACATACTAGAGCTAGGACACAGGTTCCTTTGTGACATGCTTGACATACTCGACATAATGCTGGATAGAGCATGGCTGGGGCAGGATTCTACTCTTTTCCTCAAATTCTGCAACTCCATAGATAGGCTTCGGGCGCTTCGGGCAAAGCAGAAATTGTTCTCCCTTCTAGACAAGGTATCCCTGGATGAGGACCTCAGAAGAACACAGATAGCGGAACTTAAACATGCCAGAGAACAGGTTGCGGCAGCGCGACAGGCAGGGAAGTGGGCAATCATCAGAAATCTTCGAGCGGTCATCCGAGACTCCTTTCCCCTGGGATGGGTTCCCCGAACTGGCAGCTCTAAATGACGGGCCCGAGCGGAGAGGAGACAGGGCACGAGTATTTCGGTCCACTGCTGGAATGGAAATGGCTCTTTCTAGTCATCACCTGGCCTACTTTACAGCGCCCTCACTTGTTACCGAAAAACATGCTAGCCTTGTCTGCCTTCTCCTTGACATCACAGGCTACCAGTGGACCTCAGCTTGTAGACAAGAGACACGGAGTTCAGGAGGAGTCAAAGGCTCTAGAGGAGTAGCATGCCTCGTCAGAGATGATCTCAGAAATAGAATCTCTATTGTGGCGACCGATGATCACGCCAAATTCATGTGGATTCGGATCAAAGCCAGCATCCCCCCTCTAAGAGACATTTACATTGCAGTATGCTACTTTCCCCCCATCTCGTTACCCTTTGCTCTTCATAGCAGTGAAGATGACCCCTTCATAGACTTGTACTCTGACATAACGAAGTACTCAGTAGAGGGAGACATCATTCTCATGGGGGCCTTTAATGCCCGGACTAGAGACCTTCAGATACCAATTCATGGTCGTACAGAGGACGCGTTCTGCACTCGAGGGGTCGACCTGACCTCGGTAAACATGCATCGGTCATCAGAAGATAGCTTGGGCCCCACCATAGCCTATGAGAAACACTTTCTGCAGATGGGGGAATCTCACGAGTTGATAATCCTGAACGGCCTTCCTTGCTTTCCATCCTCCCACTTCTTTACCTGCCGACCCCACGGGGGGGGGGGGGGGGTGCGAGTGTGGTAGACTACGCTCTTGCCAGCCCGGACCTCCTCCCACGCATCAATAACTTTTCTATTACACCTATCCCCTTGGTGGATCATGCACTTCTGTCACTTTCACTTCAGTTTGACATCCCTCAAACATCCTCCCCCATCTCGCACAGCCCACCCCGTACCCTCTTTCGATTCGAGGAAGGCTAACCCGACGCCTTATCTTCTACCCTCAAACACACCCTTCCAACGGAAACTTAGTTCGCCTCTCTTGAATCCGTCAATGACAAATACCATTGCCTCTCATCTGCAAGTCGGGAGGCCGCACTCCAGTCCTTCCCTTCCTCCACCCGTTCCCCCCACCCCAAACCAGGAGGATGCCCTATGAATAAGTGGTATGATCACGAGTGCAAATATCTGCACTAGGATCTCCGGCACGCCTTCAGACACTTCCTACCGTCTTATCCTAGCACCCGTTCTACCTACCGCCGCCTCCTTTGCCGCAAGAAACGTCATTTTATCTCCCACCAGAGATGGTTCCTTTCTGATCTTCTCCTCCATTCCCCTAAAGAATTCTGGGGTACCATTCTTTCCAGGCGATCTCCCACCCCTATCGACCTTGACCCCTCCTCCATGTTCTCCCACACTTCCAAATTGTATGACATCCTCGGGCAATCCCCCATTAAGGTTGTTTCCCCCCAGCCTCCTGTCACTTCTTCTCTGACAAAGATATTAGAGAGGCAATCTGGGCATTGAACAACATCAAAGTTGCAAACGAAGAAGGCTTCTAGGCAGAATTCTTCAAACTTGGGCTTCGTCCTCTAGTTGGTTACCTTGCAGATCTCTTCAACGATGTCATTCGAGATGGCTTCCCTGTTGGATGGACCCACCACATTATCTACCCCATCCATAAAGCAGGATCTACCTCCGACCTAAATAATTATAGAACGATCATGGTCGGGCACACATTCTCGAAGCTGTATGCTACTGCCCTCCACAGGGGACTCTCCAGCGTCCTAGAACAGAGACATCTCAGGACTAGGGGGCAAGCTGGTTTCCGACTGGACCATTAGACCATCGACCATATCTTCACTCTCCGAGCGATGATCGAGGAGGCCCGGCATCGGTCCTCCAAGGTGTACTGTTGCTTTGTGGATTTCAGGAAGGCCTTCGATTCGGTCCGAAGGGAGGACCTTTTTCAGAGATTGAGAGAGATTGGTATCTCTTCGACTCTTTGTAGAAATTTCCTGTTTTTCCACCCCGATTTCAGTTTCACCTTATTTCTCCTTTTAGTTAAATGCCCTTTCCCATATCCTTACATTCAACAAACTGGAAAATAAATTTTTGCTGAAAACACAAATTCTGGAACATTTACAGAATGCTGAAAAATGCAGAAATAAAAATCAGCAAGCTTAAAATAGTCATTCACACATTTTAACACTAAGATTTTTGGTCAACATGACCCTAGAAAAACCCCCTACAACTCTTGGGGAAAACCAGTTTGAGAGCTTCTTTTTATTTCTGAAAAATGCTTTTACAGAGAGGTGAAATATACAGGAAAAAATTCCAGCAAATTAAATACAGACTTATCTGGTTTTCCGTTCTTGCCTCTGCCTTGGAAAACGTGCCAGAACAGCAAAATACTCAAAACAAAAATTTATTACAGCAAACTGCCTTTCTCGAAAATTGTGCTGGGTGCCTTGAAAAACGTGCCCAACAACCTTGGAAATCGAGCCCTTTGTTGCTATACTTTTCCTCAAAAATCGTGCTGCCTTTCTCCTCGAAAAACGTGCCACAAAACAGTTGTACGGACTGCTGTCTCGATTTTCATGCTGCTATACGACCTTGTTGCCTCGATATTCGTGCAGCCTCTTGCTGCCTCGAAAATCGTGCCCTCCTTGCCGCTGTACAGAGTTGCTGAGTTTGCTTCTTCTTCACCTTCTCAAGCTCTCTTCAGAAAAAGTCTCCAGCTCTCCTTCTCCTCCTCTCTCAATCTGCTCATGAAAGAATGAATGACCATTCCCTCCTTTCCCTCCTTTAACCTAACCCTAAGTGACTTTTGGGGAATCCCTAAATCCAATGGCCGAAATAGATTGAGATCTAGGGCTGAGATTAAATGCTCATTTAAATCTCACTTTCTATTTTTTAATTCACCTCACTTTAATAAAGACCCACTTAGTCATTTATTTCCAAAGTCACTTTTCCTTTCTAATTTTACATTGACTTTATTAAAGTCACTTTAAAATTAGACTTTAGTAACTTTATCACTTAAAGTCACTTTTAAATTAGATTTGACTGTATAAAAATTATAAAGTCACTTTAGGAGAAAAATTAAATTCTTTTGGACACTTTTCCCTAAGCCAAAGATCAAAGCCTTAGGGAACCACCTGTCCTTCGGTAACCATATTTCAACACTCCCTCTTACCGAGGAAGGTGTTCCTCACCACACCCATCTTGTCTGTGAGGTAGACATGCTTGCCCCGTGGTAAGGCTTTGGTAAGAATATCTGCAACTTGCTCATCAGTGGGAATATACTCAAGCTTCACAGCTCCTTTATGAACATAGTCTCTGATGAAATGATATTTGATCCCGATATGCTTTGACCTGTCATGAAATATTGGATTCTCCGTGAGTTTAATGCAACTTTGATTATCACAGTAAATCACTGAAGGTCTCAACGGCTGACCAAATAAGCCAAACAACATCTTGCGAAGCCAGATGGCCTCACAACTAGCTAGACTGGCTGCCATATACTCTGCTTCCGCTGAACTCAATGCTACTGACTGCTGCTTTCGGCTGAACCATGACACCACTGCCGAACCAAACCCAAAACAACACCCTGAAGTGCTCTTCCTATCAGAAGCACAACCTGCCCAATCAGAATTAGTGTAACCTGCCAATCTCACTCCATCCCCCTGCCAATCTCACTCCATCCCCCTGCCTGTAGTCCAGACCATAATCCATTGTCCCCTGCAAGTACCGCAAAATGTGTTTTGCAGCCACCCAGTGAACCTTCTTAGGCTCACACATAAACTGACTCATCGTGTTGACTGCAAAACAAATATCTGTCCTAGTGTTGACCAAATACATCAAGGAACCAATTAGTTGTTTGTACATTGTGCGATCCACCAACTCGGAATCCAAAGCATGAAGCTTCTTCCAGTTGGTGATCATCGGTGTCGACATGGGTCTACAATCCTCCATGTGGAATCTGCCAAGGATATCCACAATATACTTCCCCTGCCCCAGGAAGAAATGCCCCTCCTCCTGCCACACCTCCAAACCCAAAAAGTAATGCATCAAGCCGATGTCCTTCATCTCAAACTCCGCCGCAAGATCTCTCTTGCGGTGCTCTATGAGTCTCTCTGCACCAGTAATGACCAAGTCATCCACATACAGCACCAGAATGAGAGGCTCCTCACCTATCACAATATAGTAAAGGTTCGGATCTGCCTCACTCTTTGTGAAACCCATCTCCTGCAAGTATGTATCTATCCTAGAGTACCAAGCTCTGGGAGCTTGCTTCAGGCCATAAAGGGCCTTCTTCGGTCTGCACACATGGGACTCCTTCCCATGCACCTCAAAGCCCTGTGGCTGCTCAATGTACACCTCCTCCTGTATGAAGCCATTGAGAAATGCGGTCTTCACATCCATCTGGTGGATCTTCAAACCCATCTCTGCTGCTATCGATATAATGGAGCGGATCGAAGTATATCGAGCCACGGGAGCGAAGGTCTCCTCATAATCAACTCCCTCTACCTGGGAGAACCCTCTAGCCACAAACCTTGCTTTGAATTTCTCAATGCTGCCATCTGCAGCATGCTTTACCTTGTAAAGCCATCTGGAAGTGACCATGGATTTGCCCTCAGGCCTCGGCATCACCTCCCAAACATCATTCTTCATGATAGAAGAATACTCCTCCTGCATGGCCTCTCTCCAGACCTGCTGGCTAGCTGCCTCCACATAGCTAGAAGGCTCAGAGTCAAGGATGCTGGTAGCCATTGCCATATAGCTACAAAACCTCTCAGGTGGTCTGCTCTCTCTGACCGGCCTCTTAGGCCCAGCAACAGATGTGGCCTCTCTCAAGGTGTCGTGAAACCACTTGGGCTTCCTCTTCCCTGAGCGTACTTCTCCCATTGGAGAATGAAACTCCTCATCATCATCATCAAGGGGGCTTTGAACTCACATTTGTCTCTCGCATCCTCCTGCTACTTTTGTGAACTCATAGAAGGTGATGCAGTGTGTTGTCATCAGTGGACTCCCTAGTGAACTGCTCCGCGGATTGCTCTGCATGCTGCCCGAAGCACCACCCCTCTGACTCTGTGAGCCATTGCTCACTGACGGACCTGACATCGTCATAGATGTACCTTCGGATCCTCCTGATCCCTGCCCACTGGATCCCTGTGACTGACTCAACTGCTGCTGAGGGTCTGGCTGATCCAGATACTCTAACTCCCGTGACCTCCTAAAGGCCCTATCCTCCTCAAACTTCACATCCTGCCTGACAACAACTTTCCTCTGTGCAGGAATGTAAATCCGAAAGGCCTTTGAGGTCTCACTGAAGCCCACAAAGATACACTTCTCTGCGGTGGGCTCTAGTTTGGTCCTCTTCTCCTTGGGTATGTAGGAGTATGTGATACACCCAAAGATACGAAGATGACCAATATCAGGCTTCTTCCCAGAAAAAGCCTCCTCCGGAGTCATGTGCCCCAAGGCATGATGCGGACTCCTGTTCTGCAAGTAAACAGCTGTGTTGCAGGCCTCTGCCCACAAAAACAATGGCAACCCCTGATCATGTAACATGGCTTTGGCAGCCCCTCCGATGGATCTATTCTTCGTCTCCGCAACCCCGTTCTGCTGGGGGTTGTAAGGAACAGTGAACTCCCTCCTAATGCCTGCCTCCGCACAATAGTCAACAAACTCTCCAAGGGTGTACTCTCCCCCATTGTCCGACCTCAGGGACTTGATCTTCCGACTTGTCTGTGTCTCCACAAGAGCTCTGAACTCCTGAAACCGCTTGAAGACCTCACTCTTGGTCTGCAAGAAATAAATCCAGGTCCTCCTGGAGTGATCATCAATGAATAAAACATAGTACTCATATCCACTCAAGGAAACATGAGACATCCGACCGCTCACATCGGAATGAATCAAATCAAGTATCCCAGTCGCTCTGCTGTCACTGCTGGGAAAAGGAGATTTGGCAAACTTGCCCATCGCACATCCTCTGCAAGTATCAAAGTGATCAGTACTGAAATCTGGCACACCTGTAGTGATCTCCCGCAAATTCCTCAAGGCTCCATGATACATATGCCCCATCCTGCGGTGCCAAATCTCACACAGCTCAGAACTGCTAGCTCTGCTGTCGGTACTACTGCTCAATGCCAAAGAGTGAAATGCAAACTTGTACACCTTTGCACCAGCGTACACCTATCCCACTCTAGGCCGAATCGGTGGAGCGCCTAGGATACATCGGCACACAGTGCACCCCTGAACATTATCTCATATCCTCTATCCTCCAAAGCTGAAACGGATATGAGGTTCTTCCTCATCCCTGGCACATAAAGAACATTTGACACCTTCAAGGGAGGTTTAGTTGCATTCCTTAATGTCGGTGTTCTCACAAACTTCGGTATTCTAACAACCTACATGTCAAAAGTACTACCTCTATATCGGTGCCACTCTCTGAAATCTCTGAGAAGTACTCATGGACTCCTGTCATATGACGTGAAGCCCCACTATCCACATACCAGATACCCGAAGATGCTCCGCTAGTCGAGGGAAATGCATGCTCCCTCTAAACCTCTGTGGCAGGTAATCCTGCACTAGAGGACTCACACGCAATGAACCCAAACTCCTGGTCAAAGCGATCTGCAAAGTCCTCAACCTCTGCTGATGCTGCCATGCTCTGGTTCTTCCCCTTCTTCTTCTTCTTCTCCGGACACACAACTGCATAGTGTCCCATCTTCTGACAATTCCAACACTTCACCTTGGAATAGTCCTTCTGTGTGTTACCCTGTTTACCTTTACCTTTGCCTTTGCCCCCACCATTACTTGTGGAACCCTGCTTCTTCCCTTTGCCTTTCTTGCCTCCTGCCAACAATGCTACATCCTCATCCAGCTCAACTAGCTTGGTTGCCCCAAGCTGACCTTTCCTGATCTCTGTCTGAATGCAATCATCCTAAAACCTCTCCCATGTGGGAAGGGTCTCACGTGCACAAACCCCATTAGCGATGTTCATCCATGAACTAGGGAGGCCATTCACTACTATCCGCACTAACTCAGTGGGTTGAATGACCTCTCCAATTGCTGCCAACTCATCTCTCACATTAGTAATTTTTGTGAGATATCCAGCTGCACTATCAGTCTTACCCATCTTAATGGTTTTCAGCTTCTCCTTCAGGACCATTTTTCGGTTCTCATTGGTACTCTGGTAGAGATTGGACAATGCTGTCCACATCTCATGACCATTTCAATTTCCTCTCACATGAGGAATGCAATGGTCTTTGATTCCGTCTAGAATCAGTCTCTTACCCTTGTTGTTCTTCCTATTATATGCTGCCAACTGAGTAGCATCAGTAGGCACATTAACAGGCTGCTGTGTGGTCTGAACCATGATATCCCAGACTTCTGCCTCCTCAAAGATACTCTGCATTCTCTCCTTCCAAACGCTGTAATTGGTATGCCCATCCAACCTATCCTCCACCCTCAATCCCAATGACATCCTGCTGTCCTAAAACTGAAAAATAGCACTGCTGTAGTAAAGATAAAAATTCTGTTTGTGAAAAATCAGCTTGTTGGAATTTTCTGAGTGAAAAATCAGCAGGCTGTATTTTTCTCCTTGCTGTCCCAAACTGCACTTTCAACACTCAAGCTTTGATACCATGTAGAAATTTCCTGTTTTCCCACCCCGGTTTTTAGTTTCACCTTATTTCTCCAAATAGTTAAATGCCCTTTCCCATATCCTTACATTCAACAAACTGGAAAATAAATTTTTGCTGAAAACACAAATTCTGGAAAATTTACAGAATGCTGAAAAATGTAGAAATAAAAATCAGCAAGCTTAAAACAGTCATTCACACATTTTAATACTGAGATTTTTGGTCAACATGACCCTGGAAAAACTCCCTACAACTCTTGGGGAAAACCAGTTTGAGAGCTCCTTCTTATTTCTGAAAAATGCTTTTACAGAGAGGTGAAATATACAGGAAAAAATTCCAGCAAATTAAATACAGACTTATCTGGTTTTCCGTGCTTGCCTCTGCCTTGGAAAACATGCCAGGACAGCAAAATACTCAAAACATAAATTTATTACAGCAAACTACTTTTCTCGAAAACTGTGCTGTCTGCCTTGAAAAACGTGCCCAGCAACCTTGGAAATCGAGCCCTTTGGTACTTTTCCTCAAAAACCGTGTTGCCTTTCTCCTCGAAAAACGTGCCACAAAACAGTTGTACGGACTGCTGTCTCGGTTTTTGTGTTGATGTACGGCCTTGTTGCCTCGATATTCGTGCAGCGTCTTGCTGCCTCGAAAATCGTGCCCTCCTTGCTGCTGTACAGATTTGCTGAGTTTGCCTCTCCTTCACCTTCTCAAGCTCTTTTCAGAAAAAGTCTCCAACTCTCCTCCTCCTCTCTCAATCTGCTCATGAAAGAATGAATGACCTTTTCCTCCTTTCCCTCCTTTAGCCTAACCTTAAGTGACTTTTGGGGAATCCCTAAATCCAATGGCTGAAATAGATTGAGATCTAGGGCTGAGATTAAATGCTCATTTAAATCTCACTTTTTATTTTTTAATTCACCCCACTTTAATAAAGACCCACTTAGTCATTTATTTCCAAAGTCACTTTTCCTTTCTAATTTTACATTGACTTTATTAAAGTCACTTTAAAATTAGACTTTAGTAACTTTGTCACTTAAAGTCACTTTTAAATTAGATTTGACTTTATAAAAATTATAAAGTCACTTTAGGAGAAAAATTAAATTCTTTTGGACACTTTTCCCTAGGCCAAAGATCAAAGCCTTAGGGAACCACCTGTCCTCCGGTAACCAAATTTCAACACTCTTCTGACTGCCATTATGCGTCTCTACGAGTCTGTACTTAGCTGTCTCCGCATAGTTGGAGGGGTGTCGGAGTTCATTCGGAGCACTATTGGAGTCAAGCAGCGGTGCTTGCTTTCCCCCACTCTTTTCGGAATTTACATTGATGAGCTTGAATCTTTCCTCCGAGAGCATATCCAGGATTTCGATGGGTGCCTTCTCCATCATGTCTTGGTCTCCATCCTACATTTTGCCGATGAGATTGCCCTCCTAGCCTCCTCCCCGGAAGGCTTACAGAGACAGCTGGATGCCCTCGCAGCCTTTTGTGATCTTCGGCACCTGACAGTGAACCTGAGCAAAACCAAAGTCATAATCTTCAATGTGGTGAAGAAGACCTCGAGTTTCCGCTTCCTATTCAAGGGAGAAGAAATCGAAGTCGTCAACAGTTACACTTACTTTGGAGTGCAGTTTACAGGCCCCCGTTTCAGCCTTCGGCCGACCCTCCAACCTAGGATAAACAAAGGATATGGTTCCCTGGTCCTTCTTGAGAGAGTGTTTTCGTCACCACTTCCATGACATCTCATCCAAGATGAACATCCTGGATACTTTGATCCGCCCCACTGTGCTTTATGGATTAGAGATCTAGGGCCCCTCCTTACTGGAGTTAGATTGGGCCTCGGCAGAACGAGTCCAGACCCTTCTCTTGCGCCGCTTCATCCAGTGCAAGCAGACAGTTCCTCAAAACATCATCCTAGCAGAGTCCGAAGCTAAGCCCTTCTACTTGGAGGCAATCTTTAGGATAGTCTCTTTTCTTCATCGGATCCGTGGGCTAGCAGACACAAAAGAGGGTAGAGACAGGTACCCATACCTGGCCTATTGCTCCTCGGAGAACATCGCTCATACGCAAACAAGCCATGACAAATGCTGGTTCACCGGAATGACAGAACTCCTTGGCTGTATAGATATCCAAATGGATCATCTCCCCCCGTTCTAATATTCACTGAACGCCCCGGGACATACCAAACCAGCAAGAAATCAACAGAATCATCAGGGAGGACATCTACAGGCAGTACATTCAGACTACATGGGTCAATCCCCCCGGCGGATTGCACCCAAAGATGGCCTTTTATGCTGAGCACCTTCTGGAGATCAGGGATGGACTCATTGTCCGACCCCCCTATACCCTCCAGCATTGGATGCATGCTATTAGGATCCCTCTCGGGCAGTTTAGGGTTGGATTGCATAGGCTTCGGGTGGAGACAAACCATCATATTGACAGGATGGAGTGGATCTGTCAGCTTTTCCACTTACAGGAAGTAGAGACGGAGTCACACTTCATCTTCAGATGCCCGGTTTACTACGAGATCCGAGGCCGTTTTCACTGCTTATTCAAGGGCCCCTAGAGCTTGGCCAGCTTTCTTAGATACATTGACCAGAGATGCCTGGCGCTTTACCTTCAGGAGACCTTCAGACATCGTTCGAGTCTACTCCAGTCTCTGCCTGTTTTGGCCACCACACAGAGGATCACAGATTTCTTCAGAGTACTCCCAGCATCGAGGGGCACCAAGAGAACTACTGATCAATCCGTAAATCACGGTTCCAGATCAGTGCGGACCTGGGGGTCTCGCCCCACTAGACCTCATCAGCGATCTAGGACCAGACCCCCCTCCAGGGGACGACCCAAACCCCCTAGACAGCAACGGCAGCAGTCCAGTCGCTCCTCAGGGCAACAAACATTGACTAGTTTCCTTCAATCCTCTTCTATCGGCCTCAGATGCTAGGAGGAGTCTACCTCCTTCAGGAGGGTCCTCTTTCTCTTTCTCCTCTAGGACTTCTTCTTCACAGCTCATTGTCATGATGATTTAGTCGTCTAGCTTTTCCTTTAGACCTGCACTCTTTATAGCTTTGTATTTCCTGCTTTATAAAGGAAGGGAACCGTTTGGTCCATCGACTGGTCATGTTGTAATCATGGTAACCAACAGTCCCATTGACCTCTTATGGTCACTCGTTGGACATTAATAAAATTATCTTATCTTATCTTATCTCCAAGAGGGAGAGGTTTTGCCCTAGCTCTAGGAGCCTAATTTGAGTGTCTTGTGTATTTTGATAATTGACTTGATGAAAGATGAACTAAGCTAAAGAAGAGAAGACATAAGTAATCCAAGTAAGCTCACAAGTAATTATCAAGAAGAGAATTTTGTATTAATCACCAGCCCTCCAAATTCTCAACAGCTGTGAGAGGTATCCCCTAGCTATTCAAGTCAGTTGAATGAAAGAAAAAGAAATTTAAATTTAAATTTAAATCAATTTTCTTTAATTCGGCTTGAAAAGTTCAAGTCGGCTCAGCAAGGAGACGTGCCCCTTGGGCACCACAAGAATACTATAAAAGGACATTTGATCTCCTCATTTCGACATTCACTTACACATTCAAAAGAGCACATTTGTGAATTGTTATTCATCTAAGGTAGCTGCAGCCATCAAGGAGTCAAGGAGGCGAGTTTTCTGTCTATTAAGAAGACAAGTTTTAGGGCTGCTTTGTTCCCTAAAGTCAGCTGCATTCCTGTGCTGGAGAAGGTCGAGATTGTGGAGTTTTCGATACAAAATAGTTTGTGAGAAGATTGGGTTCTGGCTGAGATCCGTAGCAAGGAAAGGCTTCTTAGGGCAACAGATTAGGGCCACAAGAAGAGGCCGAGAAAGGCTTGTAACATGCCACTGGAAGAGGCCGAGGAAGGCCTGTAATAGGCCATAGAAAGAGGTTGAGGAGATCCTATAACAGGGTGCAGTAAAGGGCCTTAGTGAGGCTGCACTCGGTTGCAAAAATGGCTAGATAGAAAGCAAAGATTAAGGGCTCTGACAAAGCTGTTTAAGGGCTCAGACAGAGATGGTAAGGTTAGTATTCCTTTTCATAGATGATTCACCTTCTTTCAAGAAGCATGCTATATGAGAGAGAGAACCAACCAAAGCATGGGTAGAGAGCTCTGAAGTAAATCTATCTTGGATCATGATAGGGTTGCTGACTGGTTGGTTGATAAAAAAGCAGAATTTTTTTTTCTTAAGGGTTACCCATTTTGATGGATAACAGGCCTCTGGAATCCAAAAAAACTCATGCTTCAACAAATAAGTATACATCATCAAAATCATTGCCTATATTGGGATCCTCATCATCAATATCACTGTTTAAGTATTAAAATAAGATAGAAAAATGTTAACATGCCAAATTAGTGATTTTTCTTGAGTGAAGGGTACATTTTTACTAGGGCCATGACAGTGGAGTTCAAATGCCACCAACATCGACGTACATAGAGGGCTTGGCACTCTTGATTAATGCTAGTTTAATACCCTCATACATGACAGAAATGCAATAGAAACATCACAATCCAACCAATCTTGAAAAATGTCTAATTTGTTGAATTTTCAATGGGATCTAAAATTCTACTTTCTCCATATGAAATCCAATGAGGTTGGACCCACTCTCAAACATCATGAAACAATTAATGGTAATATTACATATTTAAGTAATCCTTTTATTTTAAGAATTTAACATTATCATTAATTACATAGTATTAGTAGGCCTTAGGGTTGAGTATTAGACATCCCTGGTCATAAGTTTTTGTTTTTCTGAACAAATTTTAGTTTCATGGGTCCTTAGTCACGTCATATGGAACTAGTCGGTTTAGTGAAAGAAGGCTGATTTGGCATGAACCGACATTTGCCAGTTTGGGGCAATCAGTCGGATGGTTTTGCCTCCAAACCAGTTAGACCAGCTGGTTCCACAGTCCCAATAACACTGCTCTAGATACAGTATTAGAAATGAGTGGACAATTAAGCAGCAGGAAACATTGCTTTTGCCCTCTACCGTGCCTGCAAATGTGTTTGGTACATGCTGGAAATGGATGGTAACAAATATCACTATTTTGAATTGCTTGATGAATGCCACATCACGTTCCATACCATTTCAGGCTAAGGCATGTGCGATGAATTATTTTTGGTGTTTTATGATGACTGTTAGGCTTTAGCAGCTCAACTGATTTTTTATTTGATACATGTAGCCTCATATATAAATGCTAATTTTGGATATATTCCCTCATTTATTAAGGCTTTTTTTGGATTGAGAAATAATATAGAGATGGGTGAGTTGGGGGCATAAATAACATGAGTTTAGTCATGATAAAATAATAAAGGCCGTTCTCAAGCAAGTGTTGAAATTTGGTACCGGAGGACAGGTGGTTCCCTAAGGCTTTGATCTTTGGCCTAGGGAAAAGTGTCCAAAAGAATTTAATTTTTCTCCTAAAGTGACTTTATAATTTTTATAAAGTCAAATCTAATTTAAAAGTGACTTTAAGTGATAAAGTTACTAAAGACTAATTTTAAAATGACTTTTAATAAAGTCAATGTAAAATTAGAAAAGGAAAAAGTGACTTTGGAAATAAATGACTAAGTGAGTCTTTATTAAAGTGGGGTGAATTAAAAAAATAGAAAGTGAGATTTAAATGAGCATTTAATCTCAGCCCTAGATCTCAATCTATTTCAGCCATTGGATTTAGGGATTCCCCAAAAGTCACTTAGGGTTAGGTTAAAGGAGGAAAATGAGGAAAATGTCATTCATTCTTTCATGAGCAGATTGAGAGAGGAGGAGAGGGAGCTGAAGAGTAATTTCTGAGCAGAGGGAGAGCAGCAAAGGCAGCACAACAAGTCCGTACAGCAAGAGAGCACACTTCCCAAGGCTGAAAAATCCGTACAGCAGAGTTTCATTGGCACATTAACCAAGGCAGAAAGTCCGTACAGCATTTGCACGGTTTTCGAGAGAGGGGCAACACTGTTTTCGAGAGTTGGAACAGCAGCAAGGAGCACGGTTTCAAGGCAGATTTTTCTAGGCACGAAAATCGAGAAAGGGGGCTGCTGTCCCATCCGTATGGAATCCGTACAGTCCGTACGGTCATTCCTGGCACGCTTTTCGAGGCAGCTAAGACATCATTTAATGTTGTAATTTCTCTGAAAAATTTTTGTTTGCTGTTTGGCACGTTTTTCAAGGTGGAGGGTGGCACGAAAGTCAAGATAAGTGATTTTTGTGTTTGCTGTAATTTTCTGTGTATTACTGCTCACTGTAAAAGCATTTTTCAGAAATAAAAGAGAAGCTTCCAAACTGGTTTTCCCCAAGAGTTGTAGGGGGTTTTTCCAGGGTCACCTTGACCAAAAATCACTGTGTTTAAATGTGTTGAATGGTTGTTTGTATGTGCTGATATTTATTTCTGCATTTTCCAACATTCTGTATTATTTCCAGAATTTGTGTTTTCAGCAAAATTTATTTTTCCAGTTGTTGAATGTATGGATATGGGAAAGGGCATTTAACTATTTTGGAGAAATAAGGTGAAACTGAAAACCGGGGTGGGAAAAACAAGAAATTTCTACATGGTATCAGAGCTTGAGTGCTGAAGTGCAGTTTGGGACAGCAAGGAGAAAAATACAGCCTGCTGAATTTTCACTCAGAAAATTCTAGCAAGCTGATTTTTTCACAAACATAATTTTTATCTTTACTACAACAGTGCTATTTTTCAGTTTTAGGATAGCAGGATGTCATTGGGATTGAGGGTGGAGGATAGGTTGGATGGGCATAGCAATTACAGTGTTTGGAAGGAGAGAATGCAGAGTATCTTTGAGGAGGCGGAAGTCTGGGACCAATGTGGAAAAATTCGAAGTCGGGATTAAATCGGCAAGGGTCCAAAAGTTGAAAAACTCGATAAAGTCGGGAGTTTTTTGAAAAAGTCGGCAAAAAGTCGGTAAAACTAAAAAAATACAAAAATATTTTTCTTTGGAAAAAATCCCAAATTTTTCAAAAAAGAATTAAAAAATGATTAAAGAAACTACCTCACTCGAGATTTTTTGGAAAAAGTCGGCAAAAAGTCGGGACTTCGAGGATAAAATCGGGACTTTTTCAGAGATGAAAAAGTCGGTAAAAAGTCGGCCGATAAAGTCGGCTCACGGAAAAATTCGGGATTTTTTCAAAAGTCGGGACTTTTTGCCGACTTTTTCCACACTGTCTGGGACATAATGGTGCATACCGCACAGAACCCTGTAAATGTGCCTACTGATGCTACTCAGTTGGCAGCATATAATAAAAAGAACAACAAGGGTAAGAGACTGATTCTAGACGGAATCAAAGACCATTGCATTCCTCATGTGAGAGGAAAGAGAAATGCTCATGAGATGTGGATAGCATTGACCAACCTCTACCAAAGTACCAATGAAAACCGGAAAATGGTCCTGAAGGAGAAGTTGAAGAACATTAAGATGGGTAAGACTGATAGTGCAGCTGGATATCTCACAAAGATTACTAATGTGAGAGATGAGTTGGCAGCGATTGGAGAGGTCATTCCACCCACTGAGTTGGTGCGGATTGCAGTGAATGGCCTCCCCAGTTCATGGATGAACTTTGCTGATGGGGTTTGTGCACGTGAGACCCTTCCCACATGGGAAAGGTTTTGGAATGATTGCATTCAAACAGAGATCAGGAAAGGTCAGCTTGGGGCAGCCAAGCCAGTTGAGCAGAATGAGGATGTAGCACTGTTGGCAGGACGCAAGAAAGGCAAAGGGAAGAAGCAGGCTTCCACAAGCAATGGTGGGGGCAAAGGTAAAGGTTAACATGGTAACACACAGAAGGACTATTCCAAGGTGAAGTGTTGGAATTGTCAGAAGATGGGACACTATGCAGTTGTGTGTCCAGAGAAGAAGAAGAAGAAGGGTAAGAACCAGAGCATGGCAGCTTCAGCAGAGGTTGAGGACTTTGCAGATCGTTTTGACTGGGAGTTTGGGTTCACTGCGTGTGAGTCCTCTAGTGCGGGATCATCTGCCATAGAGGTTCAGAGGGAGCATGCATTTCCCTCGATTAGCGGAGCATCTTCGGGTATCTGGTATGTGGACAGTGGGGCTTCACGTCACATGACAGGAGTCCCTGAGTACTTCTCAGAGCTTTCAGAGAGTGGCACTGATATAGAGGTAGTACTCGGTGATGACAGAGTTGTTAGAGCAGTCGGTGTGGGGACACTGACATTTTAGAGGGAGTCCAAACCTCCCTTGAAGGTGTCAGATGTTCTTTATGTGCCAGGGATGAGGAAGAACCTCATATCCGTCTCAGCTTTGGAGGATAGAGGATATGAGGTACTGTTCAGGGGAGGACAGGTGCTGATGTATCCTAGGGGCACTCCAGCTGATTCAGCTAGAGTGATAGGTGTACGCC
Organism: Pinus albicaulis; assembly: GCA_034641835.2. Lineage (NCBI taxonomy): Eukaryota > Viridiplantae > Streptophyta > Pinopsida > Pinales > Pinaceae > Pinus > Pinus albicaulis. Next base: position 313,069,032 of record CM076582.1, on the reverse strand, counting down.
ATGCAAAGGTGTACAAGTTTGCATTCCAGCCCCTTTTGGCATTGAGCAGTAGTACCGACAACAGAGCTAGCAGTTCTGAGCTGTGTGAGATTTGGCACCGCAGGATGGGGCATATGTATCATGGAGCCTTGAGGACCTTGCGGGAGATCACTACAAGTGTGCCAGATTTCAGTACTGATCACTTTGATACTTGCAGAGGATGTGCGATGGGCAAGTTTGCCAAATCCCCTTTTCCCAGCAGTGACAGCAGAGGGACTGGGATACTTGATTTGATTCATTCCGATGTGAGCGGTCGGATGTCTCATGTTTCCTTGAGTGGATATGAGTACTATGTTTTGTTCATTGATGATCACTCCAGGAGGACCTGGATTTATTTCTTGAAGACCAAGAGTGAGGTCTTCAAGCGGTTTTAGGAGTTTAGAGCTCTTGTGGAGACACGAATGGAGGTCGGAAGATCAAGTCCACGAGGTCGGACAATGGAGGAGAGCCGCAGCAGAGTTTGTTGACTATTGTGCGGAGGCGGGCATTAGGAGGGGAGTTCAGCATTGAGTACAACCCCTAGCTTTTTCTCATACTTGGGAGAGGAAGAACGGATCCGTGGAAGGCGCAAGCCATGTTACATGATGGGGGTTGCCATTGTTTTTTGTGGGCGAGGGCACCGCAGCATATTTGTTTATTTGCGGAAACGGGGTACGCATCGTGTGGGGCATATGACTCGGAGGAGAACGCAGGAAGAAACGATATTGTGGTCATCTTCGTATCTTTGGGTGCATCACATGCTCCTACTGCCCAAGGAGAAGAGGACCAAACTAGAAACCACCGCAGAGAAGGGTATCTTTGTGGGCTACGGTGAGACCTCAAAGGCCTTTCAGTTTGGTTACATTCTGCCTGGAGGAAAGTTGTTGTCGGGCGGGATGTGAAGTTCGAGGAGGACAGGGCCTTTAGGAGGTCACGGGAGTTAGAGTATCTGGATCAGCCAGACCCTCAGCAGCAGTTGAGTCAGTCGCAGGGATCCAGTGGGCAGGGATCAGGAGGATCCGGAGGTACATCTATGACGATGTCGGAGTCGGAAGTCGGTGAGCGGTGGCTCGCGCCCAGGGCCCGGGAGTGGGCGGTGCTTTCCGGGGCGGCATGCGGGAAGCCGGTCACACAGAGCGATTCACTAGGGAGTCCACGATGGACAGCTCACACGGTACCTGGGCTTCTACGAGTTCGAGGTGCGGCGGGGGAGGACAACGGATGAACGGTCGGGGAGTTCGGGCTCTTGATGATGATGAGGAGGGAGGGAGTTTCATTCTCGATTGAGTAATGTGCTCGGGGGAAGAGGAAGCCCAAGTGGCTTCGGGACACCTTGAGAGATGCCACATCTGTTGCTGAGCCTAAGAGGCCGGTCAGAGAGAGCAGACCACCTGAGAGGTTTTGTAGCTATATGGCAATGGCTACCAGCATCCTTGACTCTGAGCCTTCTAGCTATGAGGAGGCAGCTAGCCAGCAGGTCTGGAGAGAGGCCATGCGGGAGGAGTATTCTTCTATCATGAAGAATGATGTTTGGGAGGTGGTGCCGAGGCCTGAGGGCAAATCCGTGGTTACTTCCAGATGGCTTTACAAGGTAAAGCATGCTGCAGATGGCAGCATTGAGGAATTCAAAGCGAGGTTTGTGGCTAGAGGGTTCTCCCAGGTAGAGGGAGTTGATTATGAGGAGACCTTCGCTCCCGTGGCTCGATATACTTCGATTCGCTCCATTATATCGATAGCAGCAGAGATGGGTTGGAAGATCCACCGGATGGATGTGAAGACCGCATTTCTCAATGGCTTCATACAGGAGGAGGTGTACATTGAGCAGCCACAGGGCTTTGAGGTGCATGGGAAGGAGTCCCATGTGTGAAGACTGAAGAAGGCCCTTTATGGCCTGAAGCAAGCTCCCAGAGCTTGGTACTCCAGGATAGATACTTACTTGCAGAAGATGGGTTTCACAAAGAGTGAGGCAGATCCGAACCTTTACTATATTGTGATAGGTGAGGAGCCTCTCATTCTGGTGCTGTATGTGGATGATTTAGTCATTACAGGTGCAGAGAGACTCATAGAGCACTGCAAGAGAGATCTTGCGGCGGAGTTTGAGATGAAGGACATCGGCTTGATGCATTACTTTTTGGGTTTGGAGGTGTGGCGGGAGGAGGGGCATTTCTTCCTGGGACAGGGGAAGTATATTGTGGACATCCTTGGCAGATTCCACATGGAGGATTGTAGACCCATGTCGACACCGATGATCACCAACTGGAAGAAGCTCCATGCTTCGGATTCCGAGTTGGTGGATCCCACATTGTACAGACAGCTGATTGGTTCCTTGATGTATTTGGTCAACACTAGACCAGATATTTGTTTTGCAGTCAACACGATGAGTCGGTTTATGTGTGAGCCTAGGAAGGTTCACTGGGTGGCTGCAAAACACATTTTGCGGTACTTGCAGGGGACAGTGGATTATGGTCTGGACTACAGGCAGGGGGATTGAGTGAGATTGGCAGGTTACACTGATTCTGATTGGGCAGGTTGTGCTTCTGATAGGAAGAGCACTTCAGGGTGCTGTTTTGGGTTGGGTTCGGCAGTTGTGTCATGGTTCAGCCGAAAGCAGCGGTCAGTAGCATTGAGTTCAGCGGAAGCAGAGTATATGGCAGCCAGTCTAGCTAGTTGTGAGGCCATCTGGCTTCGCAAGATGTTGTTTGGCTTATTTGGTCAGCCGTTGAGACCTTCAGTGATTTATTGTGATAATCAAAGTTGCATTAAATTCACGAAGAATCCAGTATTTCATGACAGGTCAAAGCATATCGGGATCAAATATCATTTCATTAGAGACTATGTTCAGAAAGGAGCTGTGAAGCTTGAGTATATTCCCACTGATGAGCAGGTTGCAGATATTCTTACCAAAGCCTTACCACGGGGCAAGCATGTCTACTTCAGAGACAAGATGGGTGTGGTGAGGAACACCTTCCTCGGTAAGAGGGAGTGTTGAAATTTGGTACCGGAGGACAGGTGTTTCCCTAAGGCTTTGATCTTTGGCCTAGGGAAAAGTGTCCAAAAGAATTTAATTTTTCTCCTAAAGTGACTTTATAATTTTTATAAAGTCAAATCTAATTTAAAAGTGACTTTAAGTGATAAAGTTACTAAAATCTAATTTTAAAGTGACGTTAATAAAGTCAATGTAAAATTAGAAAGGAAAAGTGACTTTGGAAATAAATGACTAAGTGGGTCTTTATTAAAGTGGGGTGAATTAAAAAACAGAAAGTGAGATTTAAATGAGCATTTAATCTCAGCCCTAGATCTCAATCTATTTCAGCCATTGGATTTAGGGATTCCTCAAAAGTCACTTAGGGTTAGGTTAAAGGAGGAAAAGGAGGGAAAAGGTCATTCATTCTTTCATGAGCAGATTGAGAGAAGAGGAGAGGGAGCTGAAGAGTAATTTCTGAGCAGAGGGAGAGCAGCAAAGGCAGCATAGCAAGTCCGTACAACAAGAGGGCACACTTCCCAAGGCTGAAAATCCGTACAACAGAGTTTCATTGGCACATTAACCAAGGCAGAAAGTCCGTACAGCAGTTTGCATGATTTTCTAGAGAGGGGCAGCACTGTTTTCGAGGAGCTGGAGCAGCAGCAAGGAGCACGGTTTTCTAGACAGATTTTCTGGGCACGAAAATCGAGAAAAGAGGCTGCTGTCCTAACTGTACGGAATCTGTACAGTCCGTACGGTCATTCCTGGCACGTTTTTCGAGGCAGTAAAGGCAGCATTTAATGCTGTAATTTCTCTGAAAAATTTCTGCTGGCTGTTTGGCACGGTTTTCTAGGTGGTGGGTGGCACGAAAGTCGAGATAAGTGATTTTTGTGTTTGCTGTAATTTTCTGTGTATTACTGCTCACTGTAAAAGCATTTTTTCAGAAATAAAAGAGAAGCTTTTAGACTGGTTTTCCCCAAGAGTTGTAGGGGGTTTTTCCAGGGTCACCTTGACCAAAAATCACTGTATTTAAATGTGTTGAATGGCTATTTGTATGTGCTGATATTTATTTCTGCATTTTCCAGCATTCTGTATTATTTCCAGAATTTGTGTTTTCAGCAAAAATTATTTTTCCTGTTGTTGAATGTATGGATATGGGAAAGGGCATTTAACTATTTTGGAGAAATAAGGTGAAACTGAAAACCGGAGTGGGAAAAACAAGAAATTTCTACAGCAAGGTGTAACTCGCTAGGCTCGAATAAGCAAGTCCAGCCCACTCACGTGCATGGAAGATCTCTCAAGAGAAATGCTGAAACTATCTTCCAAAAGTCATTCAGAACTCCAAATAACAATTCACTTTCTATCTCATGAGCACTTTGGAGTGTCTAAATATAATTTGCACATGTCATATTGTGATGCATCCACTATCTGCTCAACTCTGAACTTAAACCACACATTTTTTTTCCAAAGCAGATCTTGAAAGCAACACCACTACTGCACATATGAACCTTGACACTGCCACCTGCACCTGCCAAATATAGACCTGCTAAAAAGATACATGCCAGAAATAGCAATCCGACCCCTAAAATAGGAACTTTGGAATAAGAAGAGAATTGCAATAGCGACACCTTAAAATATAGCACATCTGAAAGCAGACATTGTTAAAAATAGAAGTGTGTCAGTAAAAATAGTCCCATTAGACTTGTCTACCTGCAGAGAACCCAAATATGTTCTGTTATTAGATGTGCAAACGCTGAAACCCTAACTACTAAAAATAGCAATTTCATGAAAAAGCTTGCATGCCACCAGAGTGAAGCTTGTCAGGATCATGAGCTTTCAAGGACCAAGAATATGTAGCTAACTCCAAAATGGGGCCCTTGGAACTCTGGCTCCTCGGAAGTAGGAGGGTTGCAAAAAGTAGCTAGTTCTCAAAATCTGATGAAACTAGATGTGGAGTAGGCTTTGATCATTATGGAACCCTGAATGCACCTGTGAATGGACCAAACATAGCAAAATCAAGCTGGAACTTAACCCTCCAGTTGTGTATGCAAACTGGGAGTTTAACAAGGCTTAAATCTGAAGGAAGAATCTCTGCATGAAGGAGGTGACATGGATTAGGATTAGATGGGTATATAGAACAACGGTTAGAACTTATAGGAAAGACCATTAGCAAAATATTTGAACCAAGTTCAAGTTCTAATAGGCCAAGGTCCCAGATTAGCTTAGCTTTTAATGAATATAATATAATTTCGACATGAATTTAGGCAAATATTCTCGAAATGAATGTGTGCAGAGCCCTTTATGATAACATACTGGCTTCAGCTTTGCTTCCTAGGTAAATACAACTCTTGTCTCTGCCCAAAACATATGATCCAATCATCTCTGTCACCACTTGTTTTGTAATGCTGCAAGTGATAGATCAAGCATCGTTTCTTTAACTGAGAAGTTCCCTCAGTAGTTGAATTGCATAGATTCCTGGTAACTAACTATGCAGGCCAATGCCTCTTGAGCTCACCCTGCACATTTCTCGCTTCAATACTATGAAATTTCATACTTTTGGAAAAAAGGGTCAACACAGATGTGGGTACAACTCTTGAATATTCTGTTCAATTTAGTTCATTACTCATCCGATGATAAGATGGGTTGAATAGCTTTTATTTTACCTAGATACTTGTAAAATATTGTCATTGTATGATTTCTTTAAAGACATGAAAAGTTGTTTGAATTTAGGTGAACATCTTTATATTATTAATCAGATCGTTCAAGTGCTTAGACCTACTTTTATCATGAAAAATTTTGTTGCACACACATTCTTATTTTTCATAGGAGAGTAGAAGATTTTAATGTCTGGCTCTTGATCATGAATGGTTACCAAGTGTTTGTAGGTTACTTTACTAGGTTCATTCATTGCACATGAAATGTTATATGCCCAACTGTTGAGTTTCAGGTTGAGGAAATACCTACTTCGTGTTAAGATCTATGAAAATGATTTGCAAGTAACAATACATGTTTGTTTTATAAAAATGTGCATCTTTTTTTGAAATATGGTTGATGAACCAAAGACTGATAAAGCATATTTTTTATAGGAGCCCGAGGATCTATCTACAGGGCATTGGGCCTCATGGTAGCAGCTTCCCCATGTGCATTAGCAGTGGCTCCTCTAGCTTATGCAACTGCAATTAGTGCTTGTGCAAGTAAGGTAATGGCCATATAACTTTGTTGGAATGCAAGATTACAATTGAAAATTGTAACAGGCCTCATCTTGAGAATGTAATTTTTTGTTTGTTGACACGAGCATACAAACATATAATACATATATGCATATACATATACATCCGTCTATGCACACAGATTTTGGAAGGATATATTTTTTGTGCACATTGGAAGCTATGATCATATTGTTGAGTATATATTTGGAGTTGCCATGTGTCTGAGTCTAAATCACGCATAAAGTGACAGAGGGTGTGCTTGTACATGATCTCAATTACTTACCCTTAGGAGAGCACAAGAAAAGGAAGATAAGAAAATTTTATTAATGTCCAACAAATGACCATAAAGGTAGGTCAATGGGACTGTTGAGTACAATGCTATTAGTAAAGTGTGGGTACACCAAAATGGATCCTATAAAGAAAGCAAGATACAAAAAGGAAAGTATGAATATATGTGAAGTGTAACAAACAATCCCTATTTGTATATGTGTAGACAGGTCACAGAATTATTTTATAAATAAAATATATTGATTGCTAAAATAAATAAGAATGATGAATATTACAATGAGCCCCCGTTATAAATAACAAGGCGGGTGCCTTTTCAGTAATGGACATGTCTTTTTGATAAGGCACATCTTTTATGTTGGACACCTAATCTGTTAGGGTTTGTGTAGAGGAATGCCAACAGTCATAGAAGTCCAAGAGACCATTACCCACCCAAATGGGTAACCCTATAGGAGAAAACTTTTCTCCTTCTCTTGATAGCCAACTGGTCAATGCAGCCAACAACCCCTGATAGCCACCACTAGCTGATGATATGCCATGTATCTCCACCACTTGCATCAGCCATTTGTTTCTCACCCATCCGACATGAGCACATGGACAAATGTGGGCTTCCACTTAAAAGGTACTTCAGTAATTTTGCAATCGAGTGCTTATGCTTGTTTGTTTTTGGGCATTTAATATGGATTATGGGGTGATCTGGAAGAAGGATGGTCTTGGAGCGTGATATTGCTCTTTCACCTTAAATGGGGGCTTAATCTTCAATCCTAGTCCAGTGGGACTTCCTTGATGGTCCAATGGGTATAGGATGGGCACTACTTGGGAAGCCTTGATTGAGATAGCATTGTTTCATCTTCCCCTATATCATACTTAACACTTTCCATGTTACATTACATGCCCATATCTCGCTTCCATTCTTCGGTTTCAACTAGGGAAGCCTTGATTGAGATAGCATAGTTTCATCTTCCCCTATATCATACTTAACACTTTCCATGTTACATTACATGCCCATATCTCGCTTCCATTCTTTGGGTTCAACGAACCATTGGTTCTTTGGGAAGTGGCACCCATATGTCCACATACTTGGGTAGGGCTCAAAAACTTTTCCCTAGGATATTGATCCAGGTAAAAGAGACGTTATTGCTCAAACTAGCAGGGGTCCTAGGAGGGGATCCTATAGAGCAACTACTAGGTCAAGGGGCAACAATAGAGCTATAGCCCATTGTCACCTCAACTAAAGCTCCCTGCTCTTTACAGACTCTCACCGATGGGAAGAGTCCCGGTATAAGAGGAATCAAAAGAATGGATGGATCAATGATAAGATATGAGGTGATTCCTAAAGCCTATTCTTAAGAGAGGCTCAAATAATTGGCTTGCTTGCTTTGAAAGCAAGGTGATAGGCTCTCTAGGAAGGGCTAAGAGGACACTTGAGCCTAGGTTTGGGGAATATGCCTTGACAAGGGGCTTCCTAGACTTAAGGATCCTTGTGGAGAAATTGATTCTATGTAATCTTTGTGGAATTTGAGTTATGAAGTTTTGGGACCACAAAGAACCCAAGAGGACCCAAACTAGGTCAAGGGTATGGAGTTGATCAACCAAAGATGGGCTTGACCTAATTAGGGAGGATAATAGGATCAAAGGACTAATTTTATTTTGAGATTTGAATGCAATGAGTCTAGTGAGGACACTAACCCAACAACCTAGGGAAAGAGATGGCCTTATAGCTATTGCTTGCTATATCTCGGGATTCCATCATTGGATTGTGCTTAAACTTGGAGGACCCTTTGAGAAGACCCCAATGTAGTTGGAGACCAATTTTCAAGGTGTTTGGATGGATACAAAATATATTGCTTGATGCCCTATGTGACCCTCTAGGGTTAGGCCTATAATTGGGAAGAGCGAAGAAAAGAAAGATAAATTCGACCACAAAGAGGATGCGAGGATCAGTGCCTTGCTTAGGGGGCTTAATGGAGTCAAGATACACCTATATCAAGGATTTTTGTGAGCTAAGGAGACCTAATTGACCTTTGCTAGCCTATTCAAGGGACACAACGAGGTTATTTGAGATTTATACTTCAAAAAGGCAAAGGAGATGAAGTTTCAAGGTCATTCAACCTAAGAGGTTCCTTTAGGAACATTCACCCAATCCCTCAAGAGCAACACATGCATTACATCACTTATTCAATGTCCCAGAAGAATTTCGCATTACATTTAACCCATACAAGAATAATGATGACAATATACATGCATTTGACAAGAGTAAGATAACAAGAATAACATTAAAAGTTCACTTACATGAGAGAGAGAGTATATCCATTCATCAAATTCGCATTACAAAGAAGCCCCAATTACAATAGCGAAAATCCGAACATCAAAGTGCATCAAGATACTCCAAAAAGTTCATCCCAGCTAAAAGTGCGAAAATCTCTCAAGAGATACTAATTCAATCCAAGTGATGATGAGAGAAATGAATCATCCTCTCATTATTTATACAATCCATAAGGGTGTTCGAATAGCCTAATTGGCCTAATTGAGCCCCAAATAATAAAATAATGTGCAATAATATCATTCCTTGGTGACAAGCCCACCAAGATAGCTCAAAATAGAACAATTAGCCTCTCAAGAGGGCAAAATAGTAAACATTATGAGTCGTTGGGCCATTGAGAAGGCCTAGTGGAGTCCAAAGTGTGCCAAGAAGAGAGAATAGACTCCAAACATAACGAATAGGGGGTTGGCCCCTTGATATCCAAGCATGTCACATGTGGTGTCCCTAAGTGGGTGTGGGGCGCAATGACATCCTCATGGGTCTCCGAGTGGATCAATAATGCCTGTAAACCATCTGTTAGGGCTAGGATGCCGACATAAGCCCTCCCTTTGTCTCCCGCGGTGAGACACATCCTCATTTGGGCCCTGGAACATTTTCCAAGTGTATGGTGCAAGTGTGAAGCCGATTGGGCACGGTGATCCATGTGCATCATCCTCATCCAAAAGGTGGAACACGAGCAATCATTGAATGCTGCAGAGGATCCATGAAGTGCTCTCTGCTATGGTAGAGGCTCGTGGCTCTCTACGCTCACACTACAAGCGCCAATGTGACCCTATGGAGGGCTTGGACCCCTTATAGGGAGACCAAACCCCAAATGGAGACCCACCTGCAATCCTACATAAGATCCAATGCATCCCCTTTCCCTATGGTACAATAAATCATTAGAATAATCAAGAAAATAGCTTACAAATCATGGAATCAAATGGGCACTTCATGGTGGCATTCCCTTCCATAGTGGGCTTTGGCATGTACGGGTGTCTCCAAGCTCAATAAGGAGGTTAACCAAGGACCCTATTAGGTGGTTTCAACCTTTAAAGGGGGTGACATGTCCATGGTGCATCCATCAAGTGGTAGGTGGTATGTGATACAATGATGGAATGGAGTGGGGATCAAGGGAAAAGCTCCAAGGCACATGCCATGGTTCAAAGATAGCTATAATAGGGGAAGGCCATACTTGGGTATATGAGTGTAGGATGGAGCAATCATGGTACATGAGTTACCTCGACCTTTGTTTTTCCACCCTTCCTTCATATGCCTTTTGCCTTTGATTGATTTTTCTTCATAATTTCTCGAGGCTCCAGGGAATAAGATCATGATGTGTTGGATACAACAGTAGATACCCCCTTTAATGTGGTCTAGTTCATTGCCCACTAGGGGTTGGGACAATCATGGGTTCCTTAATGTGGAGGGGGTTCATCTAGGGTCCATAGGAACTAGGGTGATGGCCATAGATAAGGGGTAGGGCTTATGTTTGGATTTTGCCCACGTGCTAAATTTGTGTGTCTCGACCATATTTTTCATTTTGTGGTATATTTCCTGTTGAGAGTGGCCAAATTATGCTTTTTATTTTCTTTTTAGCTGCATCAACCTTTGGGGCATCGTTCTAGGCTCGACCCAAAGTGTGGACAAGGGGAGGGGGAGGCTAACCCTTTGTGGACGCAGTGGACAAATGTGGACCTAGATGGGAAAAATGATGAATGGGGCTAGAATGAGCGGGGGGAGTGATGTATATGGTTTCGGGAAGCAGAACCACGCAACCAAAATCGGGATTTCCCATATAGTGCCAACCCTAAAACTAGTAGCCAATAAAGGAGATCCCACAAGACTAGGATACGAGTCTAAACACCAAACCGTGTAGAGTCGACAAGGGTATCGACCTAGCCCACTCTTTCCACCGAATCCCCCCACCAATCCATGCCAAAAGTGTCCATGAAGAGTAAACAAAATTACTCAACTATACTAATGAAAAGCCATACCTTTGTGGTCGGGAGGCCCACCTTCAAACATATGATCATAATAGATGGGCGAGGGACCACATGGCTGGCTCATGTGGTGGAGATAGTGGCACATTGAGCTATCTGGTGGATGCAAGGGGCTGTTAGTTGCCGACTGAGGACCATTTAGGAGAATTTTTTTTTTCCTATGATACCACCCACGGATGGTGGGTAACAAGACATAAAGAGCATATCATGGCCACAACAAACTAAAAAGGGAAAATCAAAATGCAAAAATGGCCAGGTACATAAATATTAGCATGCGGGCAAAACCCTAACATGAGCTCTCTAACTCACTCATATGGCCATCACCCGATTCTTGAGCACATGTTGCTCCATGACATTGAAGGAAGGAACCCTTGCATGTTCCAACCTCGATGAATGATGAACTGACACATCATTATGGGGTAATACATCTGCTATATCATTTAAAGGAAGCTTTAACCCTTGAGATATGAGAAGTAATACAAAGAAAAATCAAGAAAAAGTAAAAGGCGCACAAGAGGGGTGGAAAAACAAAGGGTGAGTTGGTAACTCAAGCATCCACGAATTCTTCCTCCTCATATCTATACACTCAAGATTTGGATATCCCCATTCGCCAGTCCCTTTGACCCTGGCACTTGGTTTTTGAAATCTTTTCCCTCTCGTTACCATCATTATTATTCACTAACTCCTATCAATTGAAAGATTTGGATATTCCCATTTGCCGATCCCTTTGACCGTGGCACTTGGTTTTTGAAGTCTTTTCCCTCCCGTTACCATCATTATTATTCACTAACTCCGATCAATTGAAGGGTGGACTAAGGAAATGTTACTTCCTCTTAAGGGCTAGAAACACCTAATAGGGTCATCTGTTAGCCACTCCTAGCTAGGGAGGAAACACCATTACAAGTTCAAGGTCCTAATGAATGGTTGCTTGCATTAGAATCTGTGTTGTGATTGTCAGGTGGTTCAACAATGTTGAATTTTGTAGCTATGGTTGGTCTTCATTGATGTATTTATTCATGTAAAGCATGTTCTTCATGCTCAAGATTTTGTATTTATCAAGAGAACTAAAATTTAAATTTTGTAAAGTCCCTTCCTAATTATTTTCCTAAAGTTAGAGGAACAATTTTGACAATTTTGTTAATTGTGGTCTAAGGCAAATTTTGGTGAAGGAAACGTAGGAAAAGTGGGTTGATGTGCATGTTAGTGGAATGTGGGGGCCACTCACCCATAAATAATATGCACACATGGAAGGGAATTCAATTTTCCTAAAGTGAGGTCAAAATTAGAATGGGGCCCACATGAGACTCATGACCAACAAGCATAAATAGGAGGAGTGAAGCGGCATTTGGGGCCTTTTGATAATTCGAAATTCCTTGTTGCCTTAACTGTTCAACTGAGCTACATTGTGTTGTTTAGCACTAGAGCTTCCTAAGGAGTGAAGCTCATCCTTTCTTCGGTGGACCTCGAGTGCCACCCTAGGAAGGCTTCCTTTTCATCTTGAGACCGAAGGAGACAACCCTGGAGGCATTCACATAGTTTCTGGGGTAGCCATTGCGCAGTAGAGGAGGCCACGCAATTGGAGGAGGAGCAAAGGTGTTAGGGTTGAGTTTGTGGAGTCATCGGGGTACGGAGTAGTATTTGACCCATTTCTAGCCTGGAGGAGTGAGGCTTCAACAGAGGAGCCAGTCCAATACGTAGAGCAGAATTGTTGAATCTCAAGACTGTGTCATCCCCTACAAGATTGCGTAGTCATTGGTGTGGGACAATTGAGGAGAGCATTGACCAAAGGATTGAGGAGCTGGGATGATGGGATTTTGGTTGGAGATTCATTTGGAGGGGATTGTTGGTGTTTTGGAAGCAATAATTTACAGATTCAGTTGCAGGTGCATATTTTTGGTTTGGAGGAGGGCCAAGTTGTGAGAGGCTAAATTTGGAAGGTTAAAACTAGAGAAAATACTTTTTGGGTTTCGGGCAAAGAGTCCACCCCTAATTTCCTAGAATTTTTTGGGCTGTTTAGAGGGGGAAAATCAGGGTTTGAAGTCAACCAACAGTGCAAAAACAGAGGGACAACACATCTTTTTGGAGAGAAGCTTCACTACAATAGTTGGGCATTTTGTACTGATCACCTGAGGCTTGTAGCTTGCCTTGTGCAAGCTCAGGTGCACTCTCTCCAACTTATATTCTCCTCCAACACTCATATTTAATAAAAAATGGCAAGTTTGGTGTTCTAGGTAGAATTCCTGTTTACATATGTGTGTTTGCTGAATATTTTTTGTGTTGTAATTATCGCATGTATTTGTTTATCATTGTAAATTTCCAGTAGGAATATTACAGTGGTATCAGAGCATGTTTTGTCACATAAGAGGTGTTTCATGATCTAATTCTGATTGGGGTTTATGCTATTGAAGTCTAACAATTACTTGTCTTGTGTTAGATCTAAAATTTGTTAACTTGACACTAAAACCACACATATAAGCTATAATCTTATTGAATATCTTAAGTCTTACTTGGGCATCTTATCTCTTTGTTGGCATCAAATAATAAGATCACTAATCATTATTGGAATATCTTGAGTAATTGTGATTGGCATTATTGTGTTTGGAACATTGCTAAAAGGAATTATTGGATAATTGCTAAACACATTAATCTGTGTATCTTAAACATTGGTATCTTCTATTGATATAAGATCATTGGCATTTACTTTGTCTTAGTCTCTAATGGATCTTAAATTGTGATTGTGGGTTAAGTATTTCAATCTTGATATCTTTGGAGAAGTTCATCTTTGTGTTGTTTGATATTAGCACTTTCTTGGTCATAAGATTGTTTCATAATTTATTATTAAGTACTCTTGTCTTAAGAAGCTGATCATAACTTAAGTACTTAAACAATTAAACAGTATTAATGCAAGACTCACCCACTTCTTGCATAAACATTCTAGGTTTAGCTTGCACTAATAATTTACCCAAGCGTAAGCTTGGTTGATAGACTTATAGGACCATCCTTTCTCTCTTAGCTTGAGGGATTCAACACCTTTTTAGTGGCTAACACTGACATTGCAGTTGCCAGAGTCACAGTCTTTGGCATATGCAGCGCCGGAGGCATTGGGTGGTTGGAAGTTGGAACGCAGGGGGAGGTATCGCTAATCAAGCCTTTGCTTGCTTGCCGTTGGCTTTCATCCCACAACCTACTCTAAAGACTGGTCTCAAAACAGTTAAGAGGGAGGTTCCATTTAGAATAGGCATATAATTTAAACTCAACTAAGACCCTTGCATCACACCTAGATCTTAGGGTTTGCATAGCATATTGGCTAGTTAATCATCTAAGCAACGATTGTCCATCCTGTTACTTGGTCTTAATTTATAATAAGCAAGAGTTTTGACTCCATAAGGCACTGAGCTCATTTCTAAATTTAATCTAATCCTTGAATCTTGCTAAATTTAACCAAGTAGCCAGGCCACTCAATCGTGTCTCCCAACGTCGTTGATCCTCAAATTGTCTTTCATCATTTCAGTTCCATAGGGACTATCCCCCATATCTCGCTATTGGGAGACAACTAGAACGGAGTGGGTGGGGATCAGAGTGATAACCTGCTATGTTGTCGTGGTGCCTGTATAATCTAAGCGACAACAGGTGCCTTGAGAAGGAGGTCGAGCTGCCAATATATTGTGTTCTGCCTAGGTTGGATGGTTGTGACTCTGCCTGGGTCGACTTGACTTGGAGGGAGGTTGAATTGACAACTTTTGAGCCAAAAAAATCAAATTCAAAAATTCAAATTTTCTTCTTTTAAAAGTCGCAATGGGACTTTGACTCAAAAATATTATTCTTTTGACCCTAGCATTAAAAATATGCTTTACAATAATCACTACGAATATATCAAGTGGCTAAATGTACATTATGAAGATTGACCATAGTTACAAATTCAACACTTCTTATTAACTAGGGAGGTATTCATAATGATTGTCATAAATGTTCTCAAGTTGACAAATTTCTCTAAGAAAAGGTTACCTCAAGTCATCATCATGATTAGCACCATCATCTACCATCAACATCTGCTAGTATCCATATCCGGGGTGGTACCAGACCCATGGTTCACCATCAACATACCAGGACTCACTCCTCTAATGTGATTGGTCCTAAATGCTGAAACTCAACTCTCCTGGGGAGTACTAGCTGACACTCACTCAACCCTCTTGGGGAGTACTAGCAGGCACTCGCTCAACCCTCGTAGGCAGTACTGCCTCACCCATTGTGGGGAGCACCTTGGCAATTGATGCTGAAAGACCTCACTCAACCCTCTCTTGGGTAGTGATCAGGTCTCGATGCTTAAAAACCTCACTCAACCTTCTCTTGGGGAGTTATCGGGTCTCGTCACTGAGAGGCACTCTCTCAACCCTACCTGGGGAGTGCTCTAGGACTCTCGGACCATTCTTCCTTTCGAGAGAATGTCCATCCATGCTGGTGTCATATCAACACTATCTCTCAAACGAGAGGGGTAGTCTCCACAATCCCCATCTTGTTTTTGAAGTACACAAACTTTACCCTCAGCAATGGCTTCTTCAGAACATCAACTGTCTGCTCGCTCATCAGTGGAGATGTACTCAAACCTTATCGCTCTCCTTTGCACCATGTCATGAATGTAGTGGTACTTGATCTCAATATACTTCGACTTGTCATGGAACATGGGATTCTCTGAGAGTTTCACACAACTTGGCTATCACAATGTATCACGGTCAATTCCAGCTCTTTGTTGAACAATCTTGCAAACAACTTTCGAAACTATACTGCTTTT
The DNA here is from genome assembly GCA_034641835.2 of Pinus albicaulis. Lineage (NCBI taxonomy): Eukaryota > Viridiplantae > Streptophyta > Pinopsida > Pinales > Pinaceae > Pinus > Pinus albicaulis. The sequence continues at coordinate 313,053,464 of CM076582.1, read as the reverse complement.
GTACATTCTTCATTTGCTACAATAGATTTTGCTTCTATAATGCTGAGTGTTGCAGATCTCTTCTTTCTGCTCATCCAAGATATCATAGCAGAGTCCAAGCTAAAGCATACCCTTGAAGTGCTCTTCCTATCATCAACACTTCTTGCCCAATCAACATCTGTGTATCCCTGAAGCTGCATGTCCTTGTTTGCAACATATCTTAGACCATAGTTGACAATACCACATAGATATCTTAGAATGTGCTTTGCTGTAATCCATTGCTCATGTCTTGGTTCAATGTGGAACTGGCTCTAAGTGTTCACACCAAAGCAGATGTCTGGTTTGGTGTTAACCAAATATATCAACGAGCCAATAAATCATTGGTACATTGATGGATCTACCAAATTGGATTTAGAGCTTCTCAACTTCTTCAAGTTAGTCACCATGGGAGTAGCCATGGATTTACAATCCATCATACCAAACTTCTGAAGGATCTCAAGAACATACTTTCCTTGGCCAAGGAAGACTTCGCCAAGTTTCTGCCATACTTCTAGTCGCAAGTAATAATGCATCAACCCAAGATCCTTCATGTCAAATTCATAAGCCAATTGCTTTTTATATTGAATGATAAGAGGCTCAACACCTGTCAAAAACAAATCATCAACACAAAGGAATAGAATCACGGGTGCATTCTTTACAACCTTAAAATAAAAGTTTGGATCAACATTACTCTTGGTAAATCCCAGCCTCGGCAAATAACTGTCAATACAAGCATACCAAGCTCTTGGAGCATGTTTGAGTCCATACAAGGCCTTCTTTAACCTGCAGACATGAGATTCCTTTCCATGCACCTCAAAACCTTGAGGTTTCTCTATGTACACCTCTTCCTCAATCACACCATTGAGGAAAGTAGTCTTCACATCCATCTGATGTAAGTTCCATCCCAACGAAGCAACAAGAGAAATGATGGATCTAATGGAGGTGTAGCTAGAAACTGGAGCAAATGTCTCATCATAATCTTCTCCCTATTTCTGGTTCAACATGCCACAAATGGTGCAACATGCTTGATCTTGTATATCCACTGGGTGTTGCTACTGACCTCTCTTTTAGCCTTGGCACAATTTCCTAGACATCATTTTTCCGATAGATTGATATTCCTCATTCATGGCCTCCTTCCACACTTTCTGGCTAGCTACTTCTTCATAAGTGGAAGGCTCTGCATCAATTAGGTTAGTCATGAGAGCTGCATAACTGGAAAATCGTCTAGGCTTCTTATTTTCTCTAGATGTGCCATCAAGAGTTGCATGTCCTGCTTCTTCCAATGTAGATCTAAGCCATGTTGGCATTTTTCTAATCTCTAGAACAGTAACCAGGTCCACTCGTTCTTGAGGCCCTTTTGGCTGTCTAGAACATTTTGTAGAACTTGACTGCTCTTCTCTTGAAGCCTCTTGCTTAACTTCATCAAAGGAATCCATGGAGACTTCCTTAGACTTCCAATATGCAACTATCTCATTGAAGGTGACATCCCGACTGAACTCAATCCATTGCTGCTCTGGAATCTAGAGTCATAGGCCTTTGATGATTCACTGTAACCAACAAATATGCCTTTCTTTTCTGAAGGTTATGTTGGAAATGTTGTCATTGATGGAAAAGGAGGTAGCAGAGGTAGAGACAGAGGAAAGTTTACAGGGAGCATGTGAAGAACAGAGGAAAGTTTATTTACAGAGACAGACAGAGAAGCAATGCAGAGCAAAGGAGACAACATAGATGGCAAAGGAGACAGGCGGAAGAAGACTGTTGAAAGTGTAATTGTACAAAAGATTCTAAGATCTCTTCCACCCAGTTTTAACCCCAAGGTGTCTGCAATAGAAGAAACAGCTGATTGGGAAACCTTGACCATGAACCAGCTACTTGGAAATCTAACAGCATATGAGATGAGGCTCCCATAGAAGAAGCCAAGTACGAGGGAGGCAGCCTTTAAAACAGAAAAGAAGAAAGAAGAAAAGGAAGACATATGCTCTTGCTCTGATGAAGAAGAGGCTAAATTTGTCAAGAAACTTGATAGAGGCTCAGGTAAATACAAAGGTAAACTTCCTTTCAAATGCTTTAATTGTGGAAGAGTTGGACACTATGCTGCTAAGTGTCCTCACAAGAAAGTAAGGAATCAGGCTCAAGAATCAGAGAAAAATACATCAAAGAACTGGCAGAAAGGAAAGAAATTCAGTAGAAAATCCTTCTACGCTCAACAAGACAACAGTGCATCTGAAGACTCAGATGAACCCTCAAGTGAAGAAGGAACCTCTGAATTTTTACTGATGGCCATAGAAGAACTTGAAGGACTCTTGCTAGAAGATGAAGAAGAAGGTGAAGTTGACCTTGAGGGGGAGCTAAGAAGTGCCCTGGAGGAGATTCACAGACTCAAACTGAAGTGCAGAAAACAAAAGGACATTCTCCTCAAGTATGTAAGAGAAGAGCAAAATTCAGAAACCCTCATGCAGCTGAAGGTAGAGCTTGAAGAAGCCAAGAAGATAAAAGACATGTTACTTCAGCAAGTCAAGGATAAAACCCGGGAACAAGAGAAGTTGGAAGAAGAAGTAGTATGTCTGAGGAAGAAATTAGAAAATGCTCAAAGGAAAGTGTCTACAAATTCTTCTCAAACAACAAGCTCTGGTAAGTTGAACGAAATTCTGGATGCTCAAAGATCTCCACTTATAAAAATTGGTCTAGGCTATGAAGGAAAATCTAGTAAAAGCAAAGAAAAGGAAAACAAAAATATTATTTTGGTAAAAGCAAAGAAGGCTGATGAAGCAGCTCAAATAATTCCTACAAAAGAAGAAACAAGTAATGAGGGAGACAGAGATTAGAAGAAACCTTGAATAACAAAGAATGCAATAAATACTAAGACAACAGAAAAAGGATCATACAACCCTGAGCATGTCAAATTTGGAAGCCATCAAAGGAGATTCTTCCCTCCTATGAAAAATGCTACCTGTTATGTCTGCCACAAGCTGGGACACATTGCTGCATACTGTCATACAAGGAGGAGTAATTCAAACCAGCAAAAGATGCAAACAGTGAAGAGACTGCCTCAAGAAAACAAATGGAGAAGACAACCTCACATCAGGTATGCAGATTGTTTCTATGGTTACTGTTTTTATTGTAAGGAATTTGGTCATAAAATCATTGAGTGCAGAAAATATGGACAAAGATTAATGCTCAACGCCTGAAGGAGGTTTATGAATCAAGGAAATTTTACTCATACTCACAATTCTGCAAGAATCATAATCAAATGTTGTGTATGCAATAAAATTGGACATATGCCTTCCAAATTTCCTCTCAGAAGATGTAGTTCATCATCTCACAAAAGATACCAAACAAAAGGATGCTTCCAGTGGAAAAAGAAGGTGAATAAATGTGACCTGGCTCTAACTGCTCAAGACCTGAAAAGCCAGTGGTATTTGGACAGTGGCTGCTCAAAACATATGACTTGAGACAGAAGCAAGTTTATAACTTTTGATGAAAAGAAATCTGGCAATGTTACTTTTGGCAATGATAAATCAGGAAAAATCAAAGGAAAAGGCTCAGTCAACCTAGATAATGGCAGAGGAAAGGCCCAAGATGTACTATTTGTAGATGGGTTGAAAGCAAACTTGCTGAGTGTCAGTCAAATGTGTGATAAAGGCTGTGAAGTTCTTTTTAGAGCGCAAGATTGTGAAGTCAAATCAAGCACCACAGGTAAGACTCTGCTCAAAGGAGTTCGAACATAGAGTAATGTTTACATAGTGAAAGAGGAAGATGAAGCATGCCGTCTTAGCAAACTTGAGGAGTCATGGTTATGGCATAAGAGGTTGGGACATCTCAACTTCGATCATATCATCAGACTGAGCAAGAAGAAGGCTGTCAGAGACATGCCAGAAATAAAAAGGCCTTCTAATACCATATGCAAATCTTGTCAATTGGGCAAACAAACCTGCACATCATTTAAGGCCAAAGATGAGTTATCAACAAGAAGACCACTCCAGCTTGTGCACATGGACCTGTGTGGACCTGCAAGAACTAAAACACCAAGTGGAGAATCCTACTTCATGCTGATAATAGATGATTTCTCCAGAATGACATGGGTTGCATTTCTTAAGAATAAATCGGAAGTTCTGGAGAAATTCAAAATATTTAAAGTTTTAGTAGAAAATCAAACAGGATGCAAGCTAAAATCTATCAGATCAGACAGAGGAGGTGAGTTCACAGATTATGACTTTGCAGACCTATGCAATGAACATGGGATAAAGCAACAATTTAATATTGCAGGGACACCTCAGCAGAATGGAGTAGCAGAGAGACAAAACAGGTCTGTACAACAAATAGCCAGAGCCATGATGCAAGAGAGTAATATTCCTCAATCCTTCTGGGTAGAAGCAGTACACAGCCATGCATATCCTAAACAAAGCTCATTTAAGGCCAAGTAGTGACAAGACTCCCTATGAACTATGGCATGGTAAACTAGCTTCAATCAAGCACTTTAGAATCTTTGGACGCAAGTGTTACATAAAGAATAATGATGAAAATCTTGGGAAATTTGATGCAAGAGTAGATGAAGGGATATTTCTAGGATATGCATCCAAAAGTAAAGGGTACAGGTGCTACAACAAGACTCTTCGAAAAATTGTAGAAAGCATTGACGTAAGATTTGATGAAGAACTTCCAAAAAATACAAGAGGTACAGACTGCAGCAGTCCTTCAGACAACCATGAAGAAGAAAACCAAGATGATGATGCAACAAGCAAGACAACAGAAGATGCTGAATCGAACTCTAAAGCCCCCTCAAGATACACTCAGAAGAACCATCCTGAAGATCAGATCATTGGAGACAAAAGAGTAGGGGTCTAGACAAGAAGGCAGCTAACTGAACAGACAGAAGAGGTGTACATAGCCATGCTATCACAAATAGAGCCTGTTTTCGCACAGATTGTCCAGGCACCGCGACAACGACTCAGATTGGGGGCTGTCACCTTTATCCCCAATCTCTCTATTTAAGCTATCTCCTTGCAAGCTAAGGGAGGTAGACCCTTTTAGAAATGAGGATGAAGAATTCAAGAGAGACAGCTAAAACATCAAATACTTGATAAAATGAACGGGATTCCACAGATCTAAATTAGATTTTACGTTTAAGACCAGTGCCTTATGGAGTCAAACAAAATCCCCTCATGCAATTATAAACAAGTAAGTGATGATTAACTGTCGCTTATTAAAACATGATTTGTCACAATATTTAATTGAAAACGCCACAAGCATGAATAACAATAACATGAGAATGCCAGATGCTTGAAAAATTCCCGAAATAGAAGATATTCCAACGTTACCCAGTTCGACAATCAAAATGTTCTATAGTCAAACTTTAGATAAAAATAAAATTAGCACATTTGACTATTGAAATTTTGAAATTTTTTTTATATTTTTGTACTTTCTATTTTTTAAAGATTTTGAAATTTTTATATTTTTTATTATTTTATTTTTTAAAAACAAATCAAAATTTTAAATCTAAACAAAGTTCTAATCTAAAATCTAAATTAAATCTGAACAAAAAAACTAAAATCAAAATTTAACTCTACAGCTAATCCTAAAAAAAATCTAATCTAACAAAAGTTAAACTAAATTAAATTTAAAATGAACAATTAAAACATTTAAATCTAAAAGAAAATTTAAAACATAAATCTAACAAACATTAGAATCTACGACTAGAATTGAACTAAAATCAAAATTAAATTCTAACTACACCTACGGTAACACAACTAAAATAAAAATAAAACGAAAATCTAACTGAAGGAAAAATCAGAACCGATAAAAAAAATAACGCAGTTATGAAATGTTTAAATGTGCGTTGACTTGCTTGGCGTTTGCAGGTTATGGACGCGTGAGGAAAGATAAGGATCGATGGCTAGGGTTCAAAGAAACATTGGATGGTGACAAGGCGGATTGAATGAATGCTGTACGGTGAAAGCATATATCGATTTGCAGGTTATGGACGCTGGTTCAATTTTTATTATTTGTGTTTGTCGTTTTGTTGTTTCTGCAGGTTGATGAGGGCACGACGGCAGCAAGGGGGAGATCGAACGAGGAAGGAAGACAACTAAGAAGGAATGCGATTGCAGATGGATGGTGGACGTGGCTGCAGGTCAAAACGAGGGCAAAAGGCAGGTTTACGATGGCAAAGAGGAGCGGAAAGGGATGCGGATGGTTTTGAAGGAGGGCCGACTTGCAAATCGGTGAATGGAGAAGCTAGGGCAGTGTTTTCAATGATAAACCCAGTACCTCCAACTCCAACAAATTTAAAATTTCTTTTCAAAACTCAGATTTTAAAAAATTTCTTCATTTATGCCCAGATCTCATGCTTCTTAAAAATAACGCCCGGATTTGCCCACAGTGGGGGTTCTGAGGCCAGATCTGGCCTTTGGAGGCTAGATCTGCCTTAGATCTAATTTTTTATTTTTATTTTTTATTTTTTATTTTGTTGTTTATTATCTTCCGATTTGAACCTGTAACCTGCAATAAACCAACCTGATCTGAAGATACACACCAATAAATGATTAAAACCCTCACAGTCTTAAAAAATTTACAAATTTACAACTAATTTACAAATTTAAAACCCTCATGGTCCGATCCGAATCCATTTTAGCACAATTTTTCAGATATTTAAAGTTTTAGTGAGAGGCACAAGCCTTCGAAACCCTACAAAATCACAAATATCGTAAGATAGACTCGGAATTTAACAAATAAAGAGCTTATCAGATTTATGTTTATTGGGAGTCGGCTGGTCCAACCGAAGACTTCCCCAGACGCCCAATCTTAAAAAATTTCCCTGCACACTTAGATCTGGATTTTAGATCGATAGAGATTTAAAAAAACAACATGAGACCTTTGCAGAAAAATCAGAATGTTATTTTATAAACCCAGAAAACTGCATAAGATACCTATATGCAGATTAATCCATGAAGGCCATCAACCATAAAATGGCAAGAAACCAAGTAGCAGAGTTTAGAGACAATTCACCACATAGATCTAAGAAGGAACATCTAGATTTGTAACCCCAAAGTCTTTATGCTTTATTCCTCAAAAAGTTTACAAGAGCTTCTAAGAGCAAGTGCACGGTCCTGAGATCGGATGATCAAGAATGAAAAATACCTCTAAATTTATAGGACAAGATCTCTAACAGCTAGTTTGGATGATCCTCGTCAAAATAATCTCAACCGTCCAAAAGATTTAATTATCTTTTAATCCGGAGCGTTGAAATTAAAATTTTGGGGAAAAAACGAATTTATCATTTAATTCAATTTTAATTAACTCAAAAATATTATTTTTGAGTTAATTACCTCAAAATTTTGACCTTGACTTAACCACCAAGGCCCAAGGGTCCAATATTTCTTAAAATTCTCAATATTCCTTTGGCTTGGGGCTTTCAAAATCATTTTCCAAGAACCCACAAATTTTGCCTTTAAAGATTTAATCCTAACTTAGGACCCTAAATTAATTAAATTTTTGGTTTAAGATTTTATTAATTAATTGACCAGAAAATTTAATTAATTGACTAAGAGGGGATTATAATTATTTTTCCAACCCTCTTTTACATGAGATAATACATTTACATACATAAAGGGGGAAAACCCATTCGTATAGACCCTCAAATAAATACCCAGTTCTGCGACTCAAAATATGATCTAGTAGACCAAGTAGCTCGAACTACTTTTACAAGGACTCGATAGAAAACACTAGGACTTCACTTAGTATGCTGATGACAAAATCACCCTAGCTTTGGGGTGAGGCTGGAGGGAAAAACTCTGCCGATCACTTTCGTAAATCAGTGAGACAAAAAACCTCCTAGGATAGAGATCATCAACAACATACTAGGCTTACCTAGGTTGTTACATACATTGACGGTCTTACTTAGATCATTTACATCATAACATGCAGAATGGGTTTACATCATTTATAACAATGTCAACTGTCGATGGAATCTGGATGATGGAATCTGAATGGCGCAACCACGTCGAACATGATGAATCCCATTTGAAAAAATGGGGGTGTACTGTTATGGGGTAGTTGACAAAGTGCGGTCAACATCTGGCTCTACTTGGGGACACGTTGCTTCATTGAAGGAATGTGAGAATCCAGAATCTGCATCCAAGCAACACACAAGATTACATAAGTAGCGTCCATCCAAATATCATCATATAACATTAAGCTTATGAAAAATAGAAGCTCTTCTTTTATTTATTATTCTATTTAACATGAAAAGTAAATCTATTCTAACTGCAAAAATGAAATGCTGAAAATACAAGGAGTAAGGTTAGAAATACGATACAGAGGATGCCCTGTGGCACCAGATGTGCTCAATATAGTGTATGCTAAGCATTTGCCTGCTTTCAGGCAAGTCTGTGGGCTGCTTTTCAGATGTGCCATGCCCAATCTTGCTAATTGTGGGACTTTGTCTTATCCGAATGTCAAGCTGCTCTCGACCATCGGACGAATCATACTGCTTACTTCTTCCTTTCTTCTTCTTTCTCTTCGTCTGAGTGGGTTGTGATGTCAGCAATAAGACTACTGTAGATTTCTTGTCCTTATCTTGAAGTTCCTTGTACAAAACCTTTGATGAACCTGGACTGTGACCAATCTTATTCTCAATATACTCTGTTAAAGGTGACATATAAGTTTGGTGTTTCTCAACGTCCTTTGTAGCCATAGTTAACTCTTCCTTAATGGGAAAAGTGACCTCTATGTGATGAGATGGAAACTGCTTCAGCAAACTGGGAGGCCTATGATTTGTTGACAAATCTGACTTGGGTTGGAAATCTTGCATGTGTGATCGTTCCATTTTTTCCAACTTCTTCTGTACGGAACCCATCTCCCTGGCATGCATTTCTTCAATAGTTGGCAAATTGTGTTGAAGAGACATCTGATTAGAATGATTGACTTCCATCATTTTTAACCTGTTTTCCATGACATTTATTTCCTGTGTATGACTTTCTTCTAAGGTATTTATCCGATTCTGAAGATTGATCTATTTAGCTTCCATGTTTTGAATCATTTTATCATTATCTGCTTTCATGGCCATGAAGAAATTTTGCATACAGTTCATCTCTTTCTTATGATTTGTTTCCATGATCATCATTTCCTTAACACGTTTTTCTTCCATGGCAATTATTTGATTGGAGTGTTTAAATTCCATGACCTTTAACCTGTTCTGCATAGAACCAATTTCCCTGGCGTGATCCGCTATTATTTTTTCTTGATTAAGTTCCATATTCTTAATGATTTGAGCCTGGTTGGCCTCCATATTCTTGATTACCTGAGCTTGATTTAGTTGTATGTCCTTAACCATCTGAATCAATTCGCTAACAAGATTCTTATCGTTATCAACACTAGTTTGACAACTTGTTTCTGTTTCACCACTATCATGGGTTTATGCTGTCATGGTACAAGTGGATTCATCCTGAGAATTGTCTGGAAATCTCCTGCTGATAGTTGAGTTCTCTACAAGATCAATTTCACTATCTGAGTCATCTTGTTCTATATATTTATCTCTAAAAGCATTGATGATGTCTTGTAAACAATACTCCTCGGGACAATTTCGAAACCAATTGATAGCATCACCTTTTAAAGAATAGCCAAAGACACGTATCTTGACATCTTCATGATTATATTGTGAAGGACGACAATATTTATGTATAAAAAGGTTGACAGTCCTTAGATGTAATAGAGCAGTGCCTGGATCACCACCTGAGAAAAAAGGCAATTTTGAAGTGGCCTCTTCCGGCATGTCATGAAAGGTGTCATCCATGATGACCTGCTTAAAATTTAAGAAATAGATCCGTGTTCAAGAATAGTCAAAAGGTCCTCAAGAAGCGAACTTTTTTAGCAAGAACCTTTGTAAGAAATGAAAGAATTTGGAGTCGCCACTTGAGCACGAAACTAATTCTGAAAATAGAAAGAAATAATCGAGAGATAGCAGATAGATATCAGGGGGGGATTCTTGTTTGGGAATAAAAAAAAATGAATAAGTGGAGTCGCCACCCAAACAAGAAGCCAACCGAAAAGTCCAGGTGCTAAAGATACGATGATGAAATGATTAGTGATATGACGAAAGATAAGACGATGAAAATATGAAGAGATGAAAAGTCGCCAGGAAATGTGATCCCTTGCGACAAGCTAATGAATGGTGATGCAAGATCAGAAGATTATAAAATGTTGTTAAGACCAAGGACAGAAAAACTCTATCCCCGGCAACGGCGCCAAAAAATGTTGTCGCACAGATTGTCCAGGCACCGTGACAACGGCTCAGATTGGGGGCTGTCACCTTTATCCCCAATCTCTCTATTTAAGCTGTCTCCTTGCAAGCTAAGGGAGGTAGACCCTTTTAGAAATGAGGATGAAGAATTCAGGAGACAGCTAAAACATCCAATGCTGATAAAATGAACGAGATTCCACCAGTCCCAAGATTAGATTTCGTTTTAAGTAGGTGCCTTATGGAGTCAAACAAAATCCCCTTATACGATTATAAACAAGTAAGTGATGATTAACTGTAAATTTTTGTAGATGTTCTATGCTTGAAGCAACTTTACTTTTCTTACAGCAATCACACAAAATAGTTAAGTAAAATGCTGATAGAACATATAAGTGGATCTTATAGAAGACAAACCAGAAACAAAAAAAATGTGATGGTGCGTTATGGCGGTCAACAGGATGCTTCAACCAGCAAAGTCTCCTTGATCAGCCAACCCAGAATGTGTCACAACAATCCTCCAATCAGCTACCGAGTCAACCCAAGTCGGCCTCTCAAAATCGAACTCTCCAACAAGTTTCAGCCCTTTCAGACCATGCGTTAACCAAAGTCAACGCTGGTCAAACTTCCAGCAAAACCCTAGCTGCAGAAATTCGTCCTTCCCTTCAGCCGTACAGATTTCGTCCTTCTTCTCCACACGTGTGGGCTGAACTTGTCCTCCAATGAGCTCGTACTAAATTAGATGAGAGAAGAAGATGTGTGTTGAGTTGTTGTGAAATGCTCTCCAACTTTGACTGTATTTATATCCGTCATTGAGGTGTGTGACACATCTGCTGGGGGTGTAAAACCTTAAGGCCGACCTGCACATATAATTTATTATAAATAATAAATTCAAAATAAATGTTCTGCTCATCGGATTAAGATATATTTTATATGGATTTTACACCTCTCCGAAAGAAGAATCCAACAAAAATATTAGCCACTTAATCTGAGCATCACAACATGGAGTTTGGACCTAGTTGTCCAAATTTAACACTCCCTCTCAACTAGGGAGAACTCCATCCATCAGTGCAATCAAACATCGTGCGTCATCCCGCCGTAACTTGCTTCGCTGGCCTCTTTATTTCAGAACAGAAGTGGGTCAGTCACAAAGACATCATCCCCCGACTGACATAATCAGTCCAGAGGTTCCAAACCTCTATCAAACTCATGAAGAGTATCCAACCAACCCAAAGTTGGTTCATCTGACCCGAAGTCAGGCAGAGGTCCCAGACCTCACTAAACTTGATCCCGGATCAAGTGGTTGGACCGTGCCATCCTAGATAGAGAGTACGGCAATCTCTGATGCGTCCATCAGTCTTTGCTAATAGTCTCTAGCTTTTCCCACCTCATTGGCCAAATGAGAGGTACTTTCCATGAGCCCTGAACTCAATGGGTAGGATGCATACGGGGCACAGATAAATGAGAGGCGAACCAGCTCAATAATCACAAGGGTGGGGCAGAAGCATTATGAGTGCTTATAGCTCTGAGAAGCTATCCCCAAAGCCCCCCAGAGCTCCCAGAGCTCATCGTCCAATAGGACCCACATCATAGGGTCGTTCCACGACACCAAGACTCTCATGGAAGGTTAGGAACTTGACCTTCCCTAGGGGCTTAGTGAGAATATCCGCGACCTGCTCATCAGTTCCTATATGATCGAGCCTTACGGCGCCTCGCTGTACCATATCCCGGATAAAGTGGTACCTGATATCAATATGCTTGGATCGGTCGTGGAACACGGGATTCTCAGTCATACGAATCCCACTCTGGTTATCACAGAGTATCACAGTGGTATCTAGCACATGTCCAAACAACTCACTAAAGAGCTTACGCAACCAAACTGCTTCACAACAGGCCATACTTGCAGCAATGTATTCGGCCTCAGCGGTGCTCAAAGCCACCGACTTCTGCTTCCTGCTCATCCATGAGATTGAAGCAGAACCAAGATTGAAGCAGCATCCCGATGTGCTCTTACGATCCACCACACTGCCAGCCCAATCGGCATCAGTATATCCACGGAGTGTCACACTCCCGGCAGTGTATCTCAGCCCATGGTTTATCGTGCCCCGAAGATATCTCAAAAGATTCTTGGCACCAACCCGGTGAAAATGATGAGGCTCAACCATCTGTTGACTCAAAGTGTTCACTGCAAAACATATATCTGGTCGGGTGTTCACTAAGAACATCAAAGCTCCTATGAGTTGACGATACTCGGTAGGATTGGCCAAGATAGGCCCAGCAGCGCTGCCACTCAACTTCTTGAAGTTGAGTTCCATCGGTGTTGACACGGACTTGCAGTCCACCATACCAAATCTCTCTAGAAGTTTCACAATGTATTTTCCTTGAGAAAGGAAAATCTCTCCAGGTCTCTGCCAGACCTCCAGGCCTAGGAAGTAGTGCATCAGTCCTAGGTCCTTCATCTCGAACTCAGCAGCGAACTCCCTCTTACATTGATGAATGAGAGGGTCAGCACCTGTCAGGAAGAGGTCATCCACATATAGCACTAGAATGAGAGGCCTCCCCTGCACAACCTTGAAGTAAAGGTTCGGATCAGCATTACTTCGAGTGAAGCCCAGCTTCATCAAGTAACTATCCATCCTCTCGTACCAAGCTCTGGGTGCTTGCTTTAACCCATAGAGGGCTTTCTTCAACCTGCAGACATAAGTGTCTCGATCTTGAACTTCAAATCCCAGAGGTTGTTCTATATACACCTCTTCCTTTATTGCACCATGCAGAAAAGCGGTCTTGACATCCATCTGATGAAGACTCCATCCTTGCGTAGCAGCAAGGGCTATGATTGGTCGAATGGTGGTATATCGTGCCACAGGTGCAAATATGTCATCATAGTCAATTCCTTCCTTTTGAGAGAAGCCACGGGCAACAAACCTTGCCTTGAACTTTTCAGCACTCCCATCAGATCCATGTTTGATCTTGTAGAGCCATTTTGCGGTGACAACAGATTTGTCCTTCGGTCTCGGGACCACATCCCGGACATCATTCTTCATTATGGACTCATATTCTTCGTGCATAGCATCCTTCCAGACTTGATGCTTTACGGCTTCCTCAAAAGATCCAGGTTCAGATTGTACAATAGTACTCATGGCAGCTAGATACCCTTGGTATCTACACGACTTCTTGCTTTCTCGGAATGTCCCCCTTGGGGCAGCATGTCCCTCAGCATCTTCGAGGGTGTCCCTGAGCCATGATGGTCTCTTTCCCAGTGAAGGAGATGGATCAATAAGGTCCATTGGTCCTTCAATATCAGGCATTGTCTCATCCTGCGGTTCTTCTTGATTTCCAGGCCTTTCTTCATGATTTTCTTCAGATCTTGGAAGATCTACTACTTTCTTCAGGGAAGCATCTTCGTCAAAAGTGACATCATGGCATATCTCTACTTCCCTTTGACCAGGGACATAGACTCTATAGGCCTTAGAAGTCTCACTGTAGCCCACAAACATTCCTTTCTTCCCAGAAGCATCCAACTTACTTCTCTTTTCTTTCGGCACATGAAAATAGACAGGACATCCAAAAATTCTAAAATGTGAGACATCAGGTTTCTTACCAGAGAAAACCTCTTCGGGAGTTTTGGAGTCCAGAGCGGAATGAGGGCATTGGTTTTGAATGTACACAACAGTATTTGCAGCTTCTCCCCACAGAAACTTCGGTAGACCCTGGTCACATAGCATGGCACGGGCAGCTTCCACAATAGTCCTATTCTTGCGTTCAACAACACCATTCTGCTCAGGAGTATATGCAGTAGTAGTCTCCCTCTTGATGCCAGCTTCTCTGCAAAAGTCTTTGAACTCATTTGACTCATATTCAGTGCCATTGTCGGTCCTCAAAATCTTGATCTTCTTTCCGGTCATATTTTCCACAAAGGCTTTGAAGGTACGGAACCACATGAAAGCCTCATCCTTCTTCAAGAAGTATATCCAGGTTTTGCGAGAGAAGTCATCAGTAAATGTCATGTAGTAAGAACATCCCCCCAGGGATGTCACGGGCAACATACCAGATAGATCAGAATGGACCAGTTGCAATATATCAGATGTCTTTGTGACACTTGAGGGAAAAGGTCCCCTTGTATGTTTTCCTTCAGCACAGCCCTTACATACACCTTCATGATTATTTCCAAAGTCAGGCATCCCTGTCACCACCTTCCTTGCTTCGGGAAGGGCCTTGTAATGAAGGTGTCCAAACCTTCGGTGCCATAGTTCGGTTTGTCGGATAGTATCACAAGTCATTTCTCCCAGCGGACTTCCTCCAACCTGGTAGAGTGTACCAACTCTAAAACCAATCGAGATAGCTTCCTTGAAGCTCTTCTTCCACATGAGCACCTTTCCATCAGAGAATGTTACATTGAACCCTTTGTCTTCCATGGCTGATACAGACACAAGGTTCTTCTTCAATTTTGGTACATAGAGTACATCTTGCAAAGGTAGGACTTGTCCTTGAGACAAGTGGAGGGTCACAGTCCTTGTCCCTTTCACGGGATACGTGGCATTATCTCCAAGGATAATTTCTAGATTGGTATCCCTCTCAACCATGTCAGAGAGTGCTTCCTTGAAACCAGTGATGTGTCTTGAGGCACCACTATCTATCAGCGAGACATCCATAGTGTCGGGCGGAGATGTAGCAGAGAGAGTAGATACAAGAATATACTCATTTCTATTATCAACAGCATTAGACTCCTCATACCTGGAGTTTCTAGACCTTTTAGAAGGTTGATTGTTTCCACCAGAGGGAGCCTTCCTCTTTCCTTTAGATCTGTCGTTTCTTCGATTCCCATTCCTCCGGTTGTTGTTGTTATCATCACTATCGGGAGAATCCTTCTTGAAGGGACATTCTCTAGCATAGTGACCAGGCCTATGGCAAGTGAAACACTTACCCTTCTTTTCTTGAGTCCTTGTTCTTCCTTTGTCGTTAGGACCACCAGAGTTCTTCTTTCGAGAATGAGCACCATAAGCAGCATTTCTGTCATTATCGAATTCCTTCATTGTTGTTTCTTCTTGCATAAATCTAGACAGAAGCTCGTCAAAGTTGGGAATGGTATTATTATTGAGAATGGTAGTGGTGAATACTTGCCATTCATATGGGAGTCCTCCAAGTGCGGTGAGAACCATCTCACGATCAACGATTGTCTCCCCAATAGCCAGCAGATTGTTCCTTGTTTCGGTCAATTTTAGAAAGTAAGTTTGAACAGACTCATCCCGGCCCTTCTTCATATTCTTCAATTTATTCTTGAGGAATAGCACTTGGTTCACATTGTTTACTTTGAACATCAGGATCAATTTGTCATACATCTCCTTGGATGTGCCTAGCTCAGATATATAGGCAACCAGACTCTTATGTATGGATTCCCTGATCATCAGCTTTGCTTTGATCTCCCCCTTCTTATACTTGTTTTTAGCAGCAGCGGTGGCATTGGATGGAGGTTCTTGAATCTTACCCAGTTACATGATCCAAGAGATCATGGTCTTCCAATTTGAGATCTAATATTATTTTCCAGGCATGGAAGTCATCCCTTCCAGTCAGCTTGTCATTCTCCTTGAATTCAAAACTTGTGGAACCCATTTCCTCCAATGGTGATTGCTAAAGATAGGGCTTGTCTTCACCTCACCTCTGATACCATGTAAATTTTTGCAGATGTTCTATGCTTGAAGCAACTTTACTTTTCTTACAACAATCACACAAATAGTTAAGTAAAATGCTGATAGAACATATAAGTGGATCTTATAGAAGACAAACCAGAAACAGAAAAAATGTGATGGTGCGTTACGGCGGTCAATAGGATGCTTCAACCAGCAAAGTCTCCTTGATCAGCCAACCCAGAATGTGTCACGACAATCCTCCAATCAACTACCGAGTCAACCAAAGTCAACTCCAGAAAAGTCAATGCTGTACAGAAAAGTCAACGCAGGGCATCAAGCTAAAAGTCAATGCAGCAACAGTTTGGTCAACCCTTTGACCTCGATTTCTGTGCCAATGTGTACGGCCTCTCAAAATCGAACTCTCCAACAAGTTTTAGCCCTTTCGGACCATGCGTTTACCAAAGTCAACGCTGGTCAAACTTCCAGCAAAACGCTAGCTGCAGAAATTCGTCCTTCCCTTCAGCCGTACAGATTTCGTCCTTCTCCACACGTGTGGGCTGAACTTATCCTCCAAGGAGCTCGTACTAAATCAGATGAGAGAAGAAGATGTGTGTTGAGTTGTTGTGAAATGCTCTCCAACTTTGCTTGTATTTATATCCATCATTGGGGTGTGTGACACATCTGCTGGGGGTGTAAAACCTTAAGGCTGACCTGCACATATAATTTATTATAAATAATAAATTCAAAATACATGTTCTGCTCATCGGATTAAGATATATTTTATATGGATTTTACACCTCTCCGAAAGAGGAATCCAACAAAAATATTAGCCACTTAATCTGAGCATCACAACATGGAGTTTGGACCTAGTTGTCCAAATTTAACATTAACTGTCGCTTATTAAAACATGATTGATCACAATATTTAATTGAAAAAGCCACAACCATGAATAACAATAACATGAGAATGCCAGATGCTTGAAAAATTCCCGAAATAGAAGATATTCCAACGTTACCCAGTTCGACAATCAAAATGTTCTATAGTCAAACTTTAGATAAAAATAAAACTAGCACATTTGACTATTGAAATTTTGAATTTTTTTTTATATTTTTGTACTTTCTATTTTTTAAAGATTTTGAAATTTTTATATTTTTTATTATTTTATTTTTAAAAAACAAATCAAAATTTTAAATCTAAACAAAGTTCTAATCTAAAATCTAAATTAAATCTGAACAAAAAAACTAAAATCAAAATTTAACTCTACAGCTAATCCTAAAAAAAATCTAATCTAACAAAAGTTAAACTAAATTAAATTTAAAACGAACAATTAAATCATTTAAATCTAAAAGAAAATTTAAAACATAAATCTAACAAACATTAGAATCTACGACTAGAATTGAACTAAAATCGAAATTAAATTCTAACTACACCTACGGTAACACAACTAAAATAAAAAGAAAACGAAAATCTAACTGAAGGCAAAATCGGAACCGATAAAAAAAATAACGCAGTTATGAAATGTTTAAATGTGCGTTGACTTGCTTGGCGTTTGCAGGTTATGGACGCATGAGGAAAGATAAGGATCGATGGCTAGGGTTCAGAGAAACATTGGATGGTGGCAAGGCGGATTGAATGAATGCTGTACGGTGAAAGCAGATATCGATTGGCAGGTTATGGACGCTGGTTCATTTTTTATTATTTGCGTTTGTCGTTTTGTTGTTTCTACAGGTTGATGAGGGCACGACAGTAGCAAGGGGGAGATCGAACGAGGAAGGAAGACAGCTAAGAAGGAATGCGATTGCAGATGGATGGTGGACGTGGCTGCAGGTCAAAACGAGGGCAAAAGGCAGGTTTACGATGGAAAAGAGGAGCGGAAAGGGATGCGAATGGTTTTGAAGGAGGGCCGACTTGCAAATCGGTGAATGGAGAAGCTAGGGCAGCCTTTTCAATGATAAACCCAGTACCTCCAACTCCAACAAATTTAAAATTTCTTTTCAAAACTCAGATTTTAAAAAATTTCTTCATTTATGCCCAGATCTCATGCTTCTTAAAAATAACGCCCAGATTTGCCCACAGTGGGGGTTCTGAGGCCAGATCTGGCCTTTGGAGGCTAGATCTGCTTTAGATCTAATTTTGTTTTTTTTTGTTTTTTTTTGTTTTTTTTTGTTTTCCCGATTTGAACCTGTAACCTGCAATAAACCAACCTGATCTGAAGATACACACCAATAAACGATTAAAACCCTCACAATCCTAAAAAATTTACAAACTTACAACTAATTTACAAATTTAAAACCCTCATGGTCAGATCCGAATCCATTTTAGCACAATTTTTCAGAGATTTAAAGTTTTAATGAGAGGCACAAGCCTTCGAAACCCTGCAAAATCACAAATATCGTAAGATAGACCCGGAATTTAACAAATAAAGAGCTTATCAGATTTATGTTTATTGGGAGTCGGCTGGTCCAACGGAAGACTTCCCCAGACGCCCAATCTTAAAAAATTTCCCTGCACACTTAGATCTGGATTTTAGATCGATAGAGATTTAAGAAAACAACAAGAGACCTTTGCAAAAAAATCAGAATGTTATTTTATAAACCCAGAAAACTGGATAAGATACCTATATGCAGATTAATCCATGAAGGCCATCAACCATAAAATGGCAAGAAACCAAGTAGTAGAGTTTAGAGACAATTCACCACATAGGTCTGAGAAGGAACATCCAGATTTGTAACCCCAAAGTCTTTATGCTTTATTCCTCAAAAAGTTTACAAGAGCTTCGAAGAGCAAGTGCACGATCCTGAGATCGGATGATCAAGAATGAAAAAGACCTCTAAATTTATAGGACAAGATCTCTAACAGCTAGTTTGGATGATCCTCGTCAAAATAATCTCAACCGTCCAAAAGATTTAATTATCTTTTAATCCGGAGCGTTGAAATTAAAATTTTGGGGGAAAAACGAATTTATCATTTAATTCAATTTTAATTAACTCAAAAATATTATTTTTGAGTTAATTACCCCAAAATTTTGACCTTGACTTAACCATCAAGGCCCAAGGGTCCAATATTTCTTAAAATTCTCAATATTCCCTTGGCTTGGGGCTTTCAAAATCATTTTCCAAGGACCCACAAATTTTGCCTTTAAAGATTTAATCCTAACTTAGGACCCTAAATTTAATTAAATTTCTGGTTTAAGATTTTATTAATTAATTGACCAGAAAATTTAATTAATTGACTAAGAGGGGATTATAATTATTTTTCCAACTTACATGAGATAATACATTTACATACATAAAGGGGGAAAACCCATTCGTATAGACCCTCAAATAAATACCCAGTTCTGCGACTCAAAATATGATCTAGTAGAACAAGTAGCTCGAACTATTTTTACAAGGACTCGATAGAAAACACTAGGACTTCACTTAGTATGCTGATGACAAAATCCACCCTAGCTTTGGGGTGAGGCTGGAGGGAAAAACTCTGCCGATCAATTTCGTAAATCAGTGAGACAAAAAACCTCCTAAGATAGAGATCATCAACAACATACTAAGCTTACCTAGGTTGTTACATACATTGACAGTCTTACTTAGATCATTTACATCATAACATGCAGAATGGGTTTACATCATTTATAACAATGTCAACTGTCGATGAAATCTGGATGATGGAATCTGAATGGCGCAACCACGTCGAACATGATGAAATCCCATTTGAAAAAGTAAGTTAATAACGATATGGGGTAGTTGACGAGGGTACGGTCAACGAGCCAAAGAAGTTTGAAGAAACGGCAAGGACAAGTATTGGGTGAATGCAATGAATGAAGGTGTGGACCAAATTGAGAAGAACAATGCAGAAGACTGGTTCCTAGACCAACGAGAAAATGTCATGAGCTCAAAATGGGTAAGGGTATTCAAGATAAAATGAATGAACGAGGACGGTGTCCCGATAATAAAGCAGGACTTGTACGCGAAGGATATTCACAAATCGAAGGACTTGATTACGATGAAACATTTGCCCCTGTAGCCAGAATGGAAGCTATCAGAATGTTTCTGGCCTTTGCATGCTACCAAGACTTCAAGGTATATCAAATGGATGTGAAATCTGCATTTCTGAATGGATATCTAGAAGAAGTCTACATGGAACAACCAGAAGGCTTCTCATTTACAGACAAAGAAGACTATGTATGCAGACTAAAGAAGGCTCTATATGGACTAAAACAAGCTCTTCGTGCTTGGTACTCAAGGTTGGATAAAAAACAAGGCTTTAAGAGAGGAGGAGTAGACACCAATCTATACATAAAAGCCCATGAAAATGAACTCCTGATTGTTGTAGTATATGTTGATGATATTATGTTTGGAAGCAACAGAGATGAACTAGCAAAAGGGTTTGCTGAGGAGATGAAATCAGAGTTTGAGATGTCTATGATTGGAGAGCTCAGTTTCTATTTAGGACTTCAAATTGAGCAAAAGAACACAGGTACATTCATCTCACAGGAAAAATACTTAAAAGAAATGTTGAAAAAGTTCAAAATGGAAGACTGCAAGCTTGTGTCAACTCCCATGATCACGGGATGCAAGCTATGTGCTGATGATGGATCTGCTGATATAGATCAAAGACTCTACAGATC